>PRKT01001291.1:26873-65298 GCA_003671525.1 Saccostrea glomerata | reverse complement strand
CCCCCCCCCCCCCCCCCGGGTGCCTTTTCTCCTAAATAAAATTCTTAGTATTTTCACTATATTTTGATTAATATTTAATGTGTATTGTAACACAAGAAAATCAGTCTTAAAACCAACGTCAAACAGTCTTTAAACAATAGTATTTCAAAATATACATATGCCAACGGTAGTATTTTAAATTGGCAGGGAAAATGTTACCAATTCAGTTTAAAACTTAATTACTGTCAAATGGATTTGTTAATCTAAAGAAATTGATTACCTTTACTGCTTTGAATATTTAGGAAAAATAATAAGAATTTTTATTTGATACAGCAGATATCAGCTGAGAATCGAGGGGGTATCTCTCTCTCTCTCTCTCTCTCTCTCTCTCTCTCTCTCTCTCTCTCTCTCTCTCTCTCTCTCTCTCTCTCTCTCCTCTCTCTCTCTCTCTCGTACATTTTTCTGTTTAATAAAAACTATGACAGGGCATTACTTATTTTGTTTTGGAAATTTAATCTATTACAAATAATTTTGAATGCATTTTTCCATCATCTTGACCGAGTATAATCACGGCCGGGATATGTCAACAGATACATGTAGAAGTTAGCTAAAATAATCATCATAAAAGAATACAAAATACACATAAATATAGAATATTTTGCATTAAAGTTTGAAAAAAGAGAGTTTTTATGCGATACGTACGGAAGCCAAAAAGTGCAAACCAAAAATAAATAAAGAAAAACGAAATTATTAAATAAAGAAAAACGAAATTAATATATAAAGAGAAACGAAATTAATATATAAAGAAAAACGAAATAATTAAATAAAAAGAAACGAAATTAATAAATAAAGAAAAAAATGATATATAAAGAAAAACCAAATTATTAAATAAAGAAAAACCAAATTATTAAATACATCATTTCGTTTTTCCTTATTTAATAATTTCGTTTTTCTTTATTTAATAATTTCGTTTTCTTTATATATTTATTTGGTTTTTCTTTATTTAATAATTTCGTTTCTCCTTATATATTAATTTAGTTTTTCAAGTAGAAAACTGAAACTAAAATACGGAATTTACAGATGTGGATGGTAAGGGCCTGAACCCATAAATCATTAGTGCATGCGTTTGTTAGACCTGAATTTGATTGCCTTTGCATTCATCGACCCCCATGTCGAATACACAACCATTACAATACATGAATGGGGGAAAATTTAACCTTTGGTATCTAATAGTAATATGCTTAGATTTGTGTTTTTATCATGCATAAACATGATTAAAGTGAACTTTAACCTCTCTGATAATTTGGCCAGTAATTCCGTGAGATGATGACTTTAACAATTGGTTTAATAACATTAACTTTCTTAAACCCTCTGCTCGAAAGGTCTAATGATCAGCAAATAATGAATCTTGACACGCAAATAATGACTTTGGAAATGAAACATTAAAGAGATTATCCTAAGAAATTGCACACATATTTAAGATAAACATGAAGGTTAAGATTCCGTTGTTATGTACTGTTGAATTTTTAACATTTAGGAAATCCCCATGGCTTTACAGTACATGCATTAGAAAATGCCGTAAAATAATACGTTACCGATCGGACTTTGTGGGTTTGTTTGATATGGTAAAAAAATGTTTAAAGAAAACAAGTGAAAAATTAAAACAAATCAAAGTGGTTACAATAAGTAGATTTTAATGATTGCTCACTGTATTAGAAATAAAGCAAAACACTTCTGATTTCTTGGTCTTGACACATCTAATGTTTGACTCTTTTTGAACGTGTGCTATGAACAAATAATTGGGGAATATATTTTAATTATATTGCTGGATGACTCCTTTGGCTTGTGATATTCCTTGGTGACAGCTCTACTGACGTAGATTCTGGATCTATCTGTCGTGGCTGTAAATCCAAAGGAAAAATAAGATTATAAAAATTTACAACTTTATTGTTCAACGCGTCGCATGGAAGTGACATTTACAAACATCAGTCACCAGTTACAAACAAAATATGAAATGTTTTAATTTTATAAAGATATTTCTTAAAACTAAAGTCTGGTGACTGTACAGAGGAATAAACAATAGATGTAACAATTTACCCTCTAAAGCTCATAAATTTAAAATAATTATTTACAATATAAACTCTAAATCATATGAAATTATTGATATTTGAATATCAGAAGCCACACAAACTTACAGTTTATTATAAACATAAACATATAAAAAATATAAATTCTATGACTTGAAATAAAGCTCAAATTTAGAAAATACAATTATGAAATTCAATAAATAAAATCATTTCAAAATTAGAATTATATAAATAATCTTTACATAAAAAATATAACCAAAATGAAACATACCTGTAAATCCAAAGGAAAATAAGATTTAAAAAATGTACAAATTTATTGTTCAAGGCGTCGCATGGAAGTGACAGGTTAGGTCAAAGAATGGGTGGACTTAGCGTCCTATTTTGGATCTTTTTGCGATTACTCTAACAAGTTGAAAATAAAGTGGATCCAACATATATTACAAACAATATATATTCATAGGTACTTTTATCTCTCTTACTGAGTCACTGTTCCTCTAAAAACAATTAAATATATCATTTTGATTTTCCAAGTCTATCTTTCATTTAAGAAATAAATAATCACTTAAATACTTAAATAAAGCTATAAAATGTCAAAAGTAGGTCACAATGACCTACTTTTTGGTCGTCACTCTCCGGAAACCCAAGATGCATCAACTCACAAAGTTTGATGATTCTTAGCCAATAAAATAATACTGAAGGTACTTAAATAAAGCCATAAAATGTCAAAAGTACGTCACCGTGACCTACATTTTAGTCAACATTTTTCAAAGTCCCAAGTTGCATCTGCTGACCAAGTTTGATAATCGTAGGTCTGAAGGTAATCAAACTATGCCTTTTATACAATATGAAAACATATGCCTGCCAAATTCCAAAAGTAGGTCACAGTGACCTACTTTTTCATAAATATGTTTTAAGGTCCCAAGATGCAGCAATTTACAATATTTGATGATTCTAACCCTCTCAGTGTGTGCAATAATGGGACTAAATGTTTAAAAAAGGATAAGTCATAAAGTTCAAAAAGTAGGTCAAGGTGACCTACTTTTAAGTTGACGTTGTTCAAGGACCCAAAATGCATCAACTAACAAAGTTTGATGATCATAGGCCTCAATAAAGTGTCCAAAATATGCCTTCAAATCAATTTGAAAACAAATGCCCGCAAAATTAAACAAGTACGTCACTGTGACCTACTTTTGATTTAACATTTTGTGAAGTCTTAAGATGCATTAACTTACAAGATTTGATGATCTTAGTCCTTAAAGTAAGCAAAATATAAACGTTTTAATCAACTGTAAATTTAGGTCAACTTTGAAGTGACCTTGAGACCACGCCCTTTGCCCCAGGGTCATGCCTTGAACAATTTTTAATCTTCAAGATATTCTGATCCTTGTACGCAAGTTTGGTGAAAATCTGCCTGGTGGTTCTGGAGAAGATTTTTTAGCAACCAGTACTTTTGGTTTTGTTTTCCTGATTAACTCCCCTTGTTTAAGGATCCCAACCCTTATTTTAGTATAAATGGTAGCCCTTGGGCCAAGGATACCCTGTGACAAATTTGACACTGATTGACCAAGGCGTTTTTGAGTTATGGCCCATTTTCTAAAAAGTTAACGCACACCGCACAAATGGCCATAGCATTGGCTCTTTGAGCCTTTGGCTCAGAAGAGCTAATAATATGGAGATATTGAACAAGCTCAAAAGTCATGTACACTCAAACAAATCGAACACTGACCTCAAAGATTATCATGAAGTAGAATCAAGTGCTGATGTGTAAGAAAACTAAGAATCTACTGTCCATAAATCACATCCGCTGTCTGCTCCTAGATATAATCGGACAATTAAAATAATAATGGACTCAAACATTCACAATCTAGATAAAAAGAACATTTGGCAGGATTTGACGTAATGGAAGATAGCCCACTTATAGTCATTCACACTTCAAAGCCGCTTTTTAGTTTTAACTGAAAATCCGCATTTCTTAGATTGGTTAATTGATTGTATGTTGTTTAACGTCCCTCTCGAGAATTTTTCACTTATATGGAGACGCCACTACTTGCCGGTGGAAGGCTACAAATTTTGTCCTATGCTCGGCACACAGGGCCTTTGAGCAGTGATGAATCTTTTTCGTGTCAGCACCTAGTGCGACACGGGGCCTGAGTTTACACGGTCTCATCCGAAGGACCGGTCTCCACGTCCCGCAGAGGGATTCGAACCCGCGACGTAAGGATTGACGTCTTACTTCACGACTCTAGAGCAGACACTCAAACCACTGCGCCACGCGGGCGACCGCATTTCTTGTATAGATGACGAACTTGCATAGATGAAAACGCAGAAATTTTCTCAAGAGAATCTGTTTTATACCAACAATTCTTACTATAAAATTGGTCGAAAAGAATTCTGATACTTAGCTAGCAGAAAACAAGGAATAATTAAAATAACTGATTTGCCCTAACTTTTAAATTTTAGACAACCTTGCACTCGGTAAAGATGTGGTGGTTTACGCTTTTGATACACAATTTTTATTGCTACACTCTGAAACGACGAGGATCATGACAGATGGTGATACTATTGGAACCTGTTCAAATTTTAGTGGAAATCAGTTACGTTTTTCAATCGATTTGGGAAAAAACTACAACTGCCTCTGTGAATTTCGAACCCGACGTAATTAATATGCGGAATGATTGCACGCGAGGGAACATAACTGTGTTCGGGAGGGCAACATAACTGTTTCCGGGGAACATAACTGTTTCCGGCGTGATTCGGCAGTTTTTCAGGGCATATGGATAAAAATGTCATATTTGTGGTATAATGGGAAAACTTCTTCAAAAATGTTATATAAACGTATATACATCACACCCGGCCCATTGGACCTTTATGTCACTTTAATATATGTACAGTATTACTTAATCCTTAAAAGATAGCGCGCATGATGGACATTATAATAATTTGATTGATATATATATATTTTTGTCTTAGTGAAAAACATAAATTTAAAAACTTGGCTGTTTGTCTCTGATAATTTTTCATTAAAATGTTTAAATACAAGTCAATTCAGACACGGGCCGGGGTTGTTTGAAAAACGTACCTTATATCGGCAGGAATTCAGTTTTCAATCGAAGAAATATTTTTAAAAGACGTAGGAGTACTGCCTTTTAAAAAATAAATGTTTCTTAATTACATGTATGGACTTTACTTCATTTAACAACCTTTGAAGTTCTTTAACAGAATTTCGTGGAATGAAACACTACTCATCGGTATTCACTGTTCATCGGTATTTAAAACTTTAAACTAATTTTTTTGCCTGTTTTAATTACTGATTTGTGTCAATATGAAGGTGGTGGTATATTCCTTCGTCTTCCTCTTTCTCCTGTATGGAGTTTCAGCGTTTTGTAAGTCAAGTTCATCTTTCAATATGATAAACTTAGATATTTACTAGTCGATAGCAGATGTAAAATTTGAAATTCTACACATTTTTGACTATTTTCTTCATTTTGCAGAATGAAAGTTTTAAGATCATTTCAAATGTTAATTAGTCTCCTACCGGTGCTACCGGCTTGTCCACTATTCTGTCCCACTTGGTTTTCCGCATTTTTTCCACTAAAGACTTGTAGATATAGTGCTGATTTTTGGTTTGTTAGAGTATTTTTACGATTTACAGATCACGACATTTTGTTCCGGTTTTTTACTGAATTACAGCCTTATTATTATTTTGCGTTTGCTTTCTTTTCTAAGTGTGTGCAGATATTGGGCTGATATTTGCTTTCTGACTTCACTAAATAAATTAAAATTTCGTCTGCATTTTGCTCCTCTTTAAGGATTTTTAAATTATGGCATTTTCAATGTTCACAAACTTCTTTATACATATCAAGCTTGGATTAAGAGTCTTTAGTACCTACATGTATATAGAACGATGCTTAAATATTAAATTTTAAAAAAAGGGCAATGTACAAATGCTTCACGCACGGCAACAATTTGTTGTAAATGTTAAATACGACACATCATTAATGGATATATAATTAATTCAAGTCTTTAACAAGACAAGAATACACAAAAAAATTATTTCTACAGTAACACGTATTTTAAACTTTACTTAGGTCTGAGAATTATGAACAGTACTGCAAATATTCAGTTAATTAAACTTCTTTGGAGCTTATTAAATTGATTGTGTGATTTTAAATTTTAGAAAAAACCAACTTTTTAAAAAAGTCAATTATTAGAGAAGGAAAATTCTTCCTTCACCGTACCTTAATATATGTATGGCATTCAGTATAATTAAAACACCCCCCCCCCCCCAGGTGCCTTTTCTCCTGAAATAAAATTCTTAGTATTTTCACTATATTTTGATTAATATTTAATGTGTATTGTAACACAAGAAAACAGTCTTAAAACCAACGTCAAACAGTCTTTAAACAATAGTATTTCAAAATATACATATGCCGACAGTAGTATTTTAAATTGGCAGGGAAAATGTTTCCAATTCAGTTTAAAACTTGATTACTGTCAAATGGATTTGTTAATCTAAAAAAATTGATTACCTTTACTGCTTTAAATATTTAGGAAAAATAATAAGAATTTTCATTTGACACAACAGATATCAGCTGAGAATCGAGGGGGTATATCTCTCTCTCTCTCTCTCTCTCTCTCGTACATTTCTCTGTTTAATAAAAACTATGACAGGGCATTACTTATTTTGTTTTGGAAATTTAATCTATTACAAATAATTTTGAATGCATTTTTCCATCATCTTGACCGAGTATAATCACGGCCGGGAAATGTCTACAGATACATGTAGAAGTTAGCTAAAATAATCATCATAAAGAATACAAAATACACATAAATATAGCATATTTTGCATTAAAATTTGAAAAAAGAGAGTTTTTATGCAATACGTGCGGAAGCCAAAAAGTGCAAACCAAAAAAAAAAAGAAATAAAGAAAAACAAAATTATTAAATAAAGAAAAACGAAATTAATATATAAAGAGAAACGAAATTAATATATAAAGAAAAACGAAATTATTAAATAAAGAGAAACGAAATTATTAAAAAAAAAAAAATAATATATAAAGAAAAACCAAATTATTAAATAAAGAAAAATCAAATCATTTAATACATTGTATTTATTTGGTTTTTCTTTATTTAATAATTTCGTTTATCTTTATATATTAATTTAGTTTTTCAAGTAGAAAACTGAAAGTAAAATACGGAATTTACAGATGTGGATGGTAAGGGCCTGAACCCATAAATCATTAGCGCACGCGTTTGTTAGACCTGATTTTGGTTGCCTTTGCACTCACCGACCCCCATGTCGAATAAACAATCATTACAATACATGAATGGGGGAAAATTTAACCTTTGGTATCTAATAGTAATATGCTAAGATTTGTGTTTTTATCATGCATAAACATGATTAATGTGAACATTAACCTGTCTAATAATTTGGCAAGTAATTCGGTGAGATGTTGACTTTAACAGTTGGTTTAATAACATTAGCTTTCTTAAGGTCAGATGACACGTTCCTCAAAAATGTATAATTTTTCCTAAGAATTTGTCATTGAAGAATAGGTACTTAAACAAGATTCTTCACAAAAAATTAGGGTACCTTACCAGGTTTTTGGACAAGATAACGCAGGGGCATATTTCTCATGTACCCTCATGGGTAATCAACTGAATGGCGTTTATCAACATTTTTAGAGTACTTACATTTAAAGACATTTTAAAACCAATTTCGAAATCAGAAGAGAGTGACAAATATGAATAATTTTTGAGATAATACCAAGAGATACAAAACATATATTTGAGGAATGTGTAGTCTGACCTTAAACCCTCTGCTCGAAAGATTTAATGATCAGCAAATAATGAATCTTGACACGCAAATAATGACTTTGGAAATGAAACATTTAGGAGATTATCCTAAGAAATTGCACAAATATTTAAGATAAACATGAAAGTTAAGATTCCGTTGTTATGTACTGTTGAATTTTTAACATTGAGGAAATCCCCATGGCTTTACAGTACATGCATTAGAAAATGCCGTAAAATAATACGTTACCGATCGGACGTAGTGGGTTTGTTTGATATTGTAAAAAATGTTTAAAGAGAACAAGTGAAAAAATTAAAACAAGTCAAAGTGTTTACAATAAGTAGATTTTAATGATTGCTCACTGTATTAGAAATAAAGCAAAACATTTCTGATTTCTTGGTCTTGACACGTCTAATTTTTGACTCTTTTTGAACGTGTGCTATGAACAATTAATTGGGGAATATAATTTTATCATAAGGGGGGGGGGACTCGCTTGGCTTGTGATATTCCTTGGTGACAGCTCTACTGACGTAGATTCTGGATCTATCCGTCGTGGCTGTAAATCAAAGGAAAAATAAGATTATCAAAATTTACAACTTTATTGTTCAACGCGTCTCATGGAAGTGATATTTACAAACATCAGTCACCAGTTACAAACAAAATATAAAAGGTTTTAATTTTATAAAGATATTTCTTAAACTAAAGTCTGGTGACTGTACAGAGGGGTAAACAATAGATGTAACAAAATACCCTCTAAAACTCATAAATTTAAAATAACTCCAATATAAACTCTAAATCATTTGAATATTAATATTTGAATAACAGAAGCAACACAAACTTACAGTTTATTATAAACATAAACATATAAAAAAGTATAAATTCTATGACTTGAAATAAAGCTAAAATTTAGAAAATACAATTATGAAATTCAATAAATAAAATTATTTCAAAATAAGACTTATATGAATAATCTTTACATAAAAAATATAACCAAAATGAAACATACCTGTAAATCCAAAGGAAAAATAAGATTATCAAAATGTACAACTTTATTGTTCAAGTCGTTGCATGGAAGTGACAGGTTAGGTCAAAGAATGGGTGGACTTTGCGCCCTATTTTGGATCTTTTTGCGACTAATCTAACAAGTTGAAAATAAAGTGGATCCAACATATATTACAAACAATGGAAAGAGCAACGTATACATGATTATTTTAGCTAGAGCATATGTACAAAAGCAATGCCGTGTTGCCATGAATCAAAATTGAAGAAACGATACATCTGTGTCGTCTTCCGGAATTAAACATGTACCCGGAGTGGTTTTTAGGTCACGCTATCAATATTAATAGGAGGCGGGGCTATCGATCGGTGTTATTGTTGACATTTCTTTCTTTCCATCTCTCTTTCTAGAAATTCGAATACGTGTTTGGCATATTACAGCGATGTTTTTTTTAAATGTAAGGACACGCAAAATTAAAACAACATTTAATGTGCTTAATTCTGCAAACGGCAACCAAATATAGTGATTTTCATCGAGGTAAGGTTGAAGAGTACAATGTAACTGTCTCCACGAGTACACTCGCAAGTGGACATCACGTGATGAATTGTAATATTTAACAGGTCAATCGAAGTCGTAAAAATGGAAGCGAGAAGTTTGTTTTGAACATGTTTTTTGTTAAATTAAGTGTGAGCTTACGGTTGTCGGCTCTTCTCCTTTTAATATGTCATTATTTTGTTCAAAATACAACTACAGTTTTCGTAAGAACAGCCGACAAACATGCGCTGACTATGTATTCAGACGATGAAAAATGCGTGACCCTGATTATCTATTGATATTCAAGAAATCTTCAGGCACCATGCCTTTGATATTCATTTAGTTTACCTCGAAAAGACTATTTTAAATTTTATATCCGTACCATAAATACACAGTTAAGATATCGGGGGTGTATATGATGAAAAAAAAAACATTTTATGGAAATTAAATTTCGTCATTTTTTCTGGCCAGTTAAGTCCACCCATTCTTTCCAGCGACATCAAATTGCCCTTGGATTACAGGTTATTAACCAATCAAATTCAAGAATAATTTTACGGAAGTCGTGAATGTGTGAAACTTTACCATTTTTGGATTTGAACATGACAATTGACATCACGTGACATGCACCGATGACCCTTGCGGCTGACCAGGCTCAAAGCACCAGTGCCTGGCCCGAGGCCTTGACAGATCAAGTCAAGTCAAGTAATTTTTATTTATAGTCGGTACATATATACAATTCAAGAGAAATAACATGAGCTGTGATGAGCTCTTTAACCGACTTTAACGTATTTACACAAAGATAAAAATCAGTAAAAAATATACAATGTTTGTAAAACAAAAGATAATCTAAATGAAGCCATTTGAAATGACACTTTAAAGATAAACAAAATCAAAAATCACATATACTAGAGCAAAGAATAAACTAAAAAAGAAGAAGCAGCATACATTGTTTTGCACACGGATGGATATCACAGTCCTAATAAGCACTGATCATGCTGTTTAAAATAATAATTTAGAGAAATAAATAATATATGACTGTTAAAAGTAAGAAAATCCATAAAGCGCAATACAGTACATAACATTAACAAACACTGACAGAAATGAAAGTTGAACAAACAAGGAAAGCAAGATAGAAAGCATGCAACTATTCATATGCCTTGCACACATAAGGACATCACAGAACATAATAATAATAACAGATGAGAAAAATAATAGAAAAAAAACAAAAAGAAAAAACAAAAGCGTACACACACAAAGTTCAAATGATTGCAGAAGAAACATTTAGGAGGGCTTCTCAGACAAGGGTAGCATGGACTGGTATTTACATACACTACAATTACATTTTTGATATCCACACCAGGTAGATATGTAGTTCTTGAATAAATTAAATGATGTGGTATTTCGGATATCATTGGGAAGGGTATTCAATGTCCTTGCTTCCTCATATCTGAAAGAGCCTTTTCCATACCTTGTGGTTTTTGGTCTGGGAATAACTGCGGCTTTAGAATACGTACAATTATACGAGTTTTCTTTAACTGTGACCAGATCTTGGAGAAAAAGTGGGCTCCTCTTATTAATGATTTTAAATGTTTCTAATGCCAATAATCTCATTCTTCTGGTTCTTAGGGAGGGCAATTTGGATCTTTCCAATAGTTGTTCATATGAGCTTTCATAATCATTATAAATAAAGCGCAGCGCTCTTAACTGAATTTTCTCAATTTTTTGTGTATTTTTCTCACTATAGAAGTGCCAAGTCAGGGGGCAATAACAAAAATTTGATATAATAAAACTATGGTATATAGTGAGCTTTCCCAGTCTATTAAGATATGTCCCAATCCGTTTCAAAACATTTAGCTGTCTCGCTGCCTTCTTACATATCTCTGAAATATGAGTGTTAAAATTTAGTTTAAAATCAATTGTAATTCCTAAAAGTTTAACTTCATCTTCACATTTCATGATTACATTTTCCAGGTCAAAAGAGATTTGTTGTTTTTGTGTTTTAGCCCTTATTGCGATAGCTTGAAATTTTTCGGGATTTGCCTTCATTTTATTATTTGAAAACCATTTAATTAGAGAGAGACTGTCTTCCTGTAAAGAATTGATAACATTTTGCAGAGTTTTATGAGACTTTGCTAAAGTATTATCGTCTGCATAATTATAAAGAGTGCACTAGTACTTCTTAACAAAATGGAACAGGTCATTAATAAAACATTAAAGAAAACAGGTCCAAGAATGGATCCTTGAGGAACCCCTTTCATAATATCTAGCATTTCACTTAAATGGGAGCCAATCTTAACACATTGTTTCCTATTTGATAAATAGCTCTTTAATAAATCTAATGATGGACTGGACAGGTCATATGCTTTTAGCTTTAAGAGAAGTAAATCACGGGGAAGACAGTCAAAGGCCTTTGATAAATCCATCAAAATCGCATCTAAATATTCATTTTTATCAAGGGCATGTTTCCAGTTCTCAATTACCCGTAAGAGGGTTGATTGACATCCTAAACCTGGCCTAAAAGCGGCCAAAAATGGGTTAAAAATTTTTTCAAAATAAGCAGACAATTGTATTTCAATGGCTTTTTCAAAAATTTTTGAAACGACAGGGAGCACACTAACAGGTCTGTAATTGTCTTTAATAAGAGCACTATTTTTCTTATGGATTGGTGTAACCTGAGCTTCTTTAAGCTTGTCGGGGAAAATTGAACATGATAAAGACAAGTTAATAATATTTGTAATAGGTTTTGCTATAACGGGCTCTGCTAAAAGGAGTAATTTAGATGATATACCATCTATACCCGTAGCCTTCTTTACGTTTGATTTGCTGATCCTTTTCTTTACAAAATTTTCAGTTACACTAGTAAAAGAAAATTTCTCAGATATATTTATGGAGTTTGTTTGAATAGCAGCAATGCTTGGATGTTTGCCATCTACTTGCACACTATTTTCTCCTATATATTTGGCAACATTTACAAAATAATTATTAAAAATTTCACTAACTTCTTCTTGTTTGGTAATAAGTTTATTTTCCTCTGAGAGAATAGTATCACTTATTGTGGTATAACCTTTATTTGTTAAAAAGGGTTTATCAGTTGGCCAAAAATCACTACATTTAAGACCTCCTGTACATCTTTCCACCGACTTTCTACCGACTTATTCTTGAGTTTAGTAACTAGATTTCTTTGTTTCCTATATGCTTCCCAGTTTTTATTTGATTTTATTGTAGTAAATTTATGAAAAAGCATTTTCTTCTTGTAGATTTCTCTATTCAGATTTTTGTTCATGTACGGTACTTGATTTGGTAACATTTTCCGCTCTTTGAGGGGTGCATGTTTGTTTACAATGTCTAAAAAACATGAACTAAAATTTTCGTAAGCTAGGTTTACATCCCCTTTCTCTGATATATCTAAATTTGGCTTTCTAGATCTTGCAAAAAATTTTCCAAAAAAAATTACGAAAGCTTCTTAAAAGCTTGGTTTTGTTTTTCACTCTTGTAGGCACACAATTGAGTTGTAAAGAGATAAAATTATGGACGTCACTGATGCCTGTACAAAAATTTCCAATTTTAGAGAATTTTGTTTTACTGTTACTTAACACTACATCTAAAAGAGATGGTTCAGAGTTCTTTGGAAAACAGGTAGGTTTGCTTATAAAATTTCTAGGATCAAAAACATCACAAAGATCTACCGACACAGCCTTTTTCTCATTGTCTAGAAGATTAAAATTTAAGTCGCCAATAAAAGTGAAATTTTCATACATTGTGATAATTTTATCAACAGTTTGGCTAAAATCAATACTAAAAGCATTATTTGTCATGCTTGGAGGTTTATATACACCACATAAATACCATTTTTCTTTGTCTACCATGATTTCAATACCTATTGATTCTATTTCCTTAAACTCTAAACTTTTCATTCTGTCACCTGCAATGTCTGATCTTAAGTAAGCCACTAATTTATAACTGAACAGTAAAATTATAAAAATAATCACTCTAGGTTGCGTAATGGATTAACATTATATCTAAAAAAAAAAAAAAAGAATAACATCAAAGACAGTCATGAATAAATTATTCACATATAATACAATGGACATGCAGCTGCAGAGGATTACATGATTTACTCTTAACAAGGTTCCATAAAGTACTGCAACTTCCTCAATAAACAACGAAGTACCTTCTTTTACATGTGTACTTTGACATTTGAATGGCTAGTTTTGACATTTGAAAGGATAAAAGAGCTTTCTTAACTATTACCAAAATGAAGTTCAAAATTATTATAAAAAAAACTTAATATTAAGTTTATTAAAGAAAACCATTTTTAAGTAGTCATGGCAACAAAGTTTATTTTTAAATAAAATTTGTGAAAAGACAGTCTTCATAAATGTCAAATTCTCAATCTGTACTATTTATAAGTCAGTGGTACTGTATGACTAATATAGAACTTGATTTCATATATTCTAAATGACAAACTCTCTATTTGTAAGTCAGTGATATTTGTGAACAATGCACACACTTGCATAAAACAAATCCCACAAAGTAATCAAATCATTTTCTCTTTATAGTTTCAACAACCTAAGATTTATGGGTACACAGATAGGACGCTAGGTTAAGTTCGTGGGAATTCAGTAATACGATACTCAAGGTCTTGACTTTCTCGCGATTTACGAGATTTATTGGAATGTCATTAATTTTATGCAAACAGAAATAGCCATCCTCGCTAAGTCCAGGCTTACAGACTCCAACAATGATATGGGGATATGACACAGCAACAAATTTTCGTTAAAAAAATTGAATAGTTTATGAATTGTTTACGGAAATGGGAATTTTATGCTTTGTACACATAATTTTTCTACGTTTGTTAATTTGATATTTATATGTTCTTCATTTTTTCATTTCCACCACACATTTGTAATGTCGAGAGTTACGAGGTGATGCTTTATAACATGTGCGCTTTATGGAATGTTTCATGGGTTCAGGCCCTTACCATGCACATCTAAAAATTCCGTATTATAGTTTCAGTTTTCTACTTGAAAAACGAAATTAATATATAAAGAAAAAAAAATTATTAAAAGTAAGAAACAAAATTATTAAATAAAGAAAAACGAAATGATTTACTTAATAATTTTGTTTTTCTTTATTTAATAATTTCTTTTTTTCTTTACATATTAATTTCGTTTTTCTTTATTTAATAATTTCTTTAGAAGATAAAACTACTACATATAGAATGAATTACTTACATACATTTATATGTATTTCCGTGTCAAGGCGATTCTGAGTAAAATAACGGATAATTTTTTTTAAATTCACAATTGTCTGTTGAGATATCTACTGAAGCCAAATAGTGCAAACCAAAAATAAATAAAGGTAAACGAAATTATTAAATAAAGAAAATCGAAATAAATATACCCCCAATAAAAAGCGAAAAGTGTAAATTATTTTCGTCAATCACCGATCTCAATATTGACGGAAGCTTCTAGAACAACACGTCCCTTTTGCTACATTGTTTTAATCAAGAAATAATTATAAATATTGTAATTAACGTGTTATTTGATTAAATAGTTTTACAACAAATTAAAATACAATAAAAACACAAGTTTTGTAAAAAAAGAGCAAAATATGCTTGGAATTTATCAGAAACATATTGTTGCCTTGAAAAACACTAATATTTATTGATACAAGGATTATATAAGTATACAAATGGTACATGGTCATCAATCGATGGATAGTTTGAATATTCGGTTTGAATTCATTGCAAGCCGACAGCGAGATATCAGAAGTGAATGATAAATGAAAATATTTTCAATACAGGACATACGTGCATCGTAAGACTAAAATATGTATGTAGTGTATATATATGATTTTCTTACGAATTTATCGATAAAAACTGTATTTTCCGTACTGAGAGCATCGTGGTAAGGAACCCGACGTACAATTTGTAATCAATTTAATTGCGTTCAATAAGAGAGAAAACTTACGAATAAGGTATTTTTCAAATACAATTAATTAAAGCTTTAAAGTTTTGTGCTTTAATAAAGACATTTAAGTTTTTTTCTCTCTAAAAAAGAAGTCTTTCTCCAATGCCAACTTCTTTGAGAACCAATTTTTTGGTATTCAACACTATATTTCCCTTATATGAATTTCCTGTAGTACGAAGGAGGGGGGACCAGCCTTTCCTTGAACATTACTAATAGTAAAAGTATTAGAGGGGAAAAAAAACGGGGTGGGGCAGCCTTTTTACGTATCGATAAGGGTACATGTATAATTATATACCAAGACCCAAGTACCTGTGAATTTTTACCCCTCCCCCAACTCCCCAAAATCAATTTATTTGTATATTATGTATATTCGTTGCTTTTATCCTTCATGAAAATGAAATAAGAACATTTGAAGTGCAATATCCATAACACTGCATGAAGTTTTGAAGACAAAAACGTCAATTAAAGCATTTCTTATTTTTTAAGTTTTCACAAAAAGTGGGTGGGAATAGTGACGTACATTTCTTTCATGCGAACTTTTCAACAAAGTATTTCTTCCCTCTATAAGTCTGTAGTCTGTCAGTAAAATCTACAACTTCCAACAACAAAAATTTTTTAATTTTCTGTTGTAAATGGTAAAAGTTTTATGTATAAATTCAATTTCCGGCGCTTGCGCGGGTAATTATCTAGTAAATATATAAAGAAAAACGAAATTAATATATAAAGAGAAACGAAATGAATATGCATATTTACTATATAAATAGATTAATTTTAATATATTTAAACTACACGCGTTCGGTAAGAAATACACATGTTTTACGGCAACTAATCGTGTTATAAAAATATCGATTTAAAACATAGGTAAATATATGTACAGAAAAAAAATATTTAAATTATTTATTTATATATCTATCCATTGTTTGATTAGTATATTAAAGCACCTGAAATTATTATTATTAAATAATTTCAATGCAAGGAAAAGATCAGAGGCATTCCGAACAAATCGTTCATCTTGCGTTCACCGTTCACTTCGCGTTCTGCGTTCACTCACAGTTCACACATCGTTCACCAAGTTGCGTTCAGCGTTCGCGCATCGTTCAATCACCGTTAGCTCTGCGTTCGTTCACCGTTCAGGTGGTGCATGTAAAGTAGAAATTTTCAGGGACTGTATTGAATCTATGTAGCTGTAAAACCAAAACTAATTTAACAAAATCTAAACAACGTTCAAAGCGCTAATTGGGTTTTAGCACTAAAATTTGCAACATAAATATGTTGAAACTCACAAGATATTCACGAACCTTTACTTTTTTTAATTGAGGTTCATCTATGTTATTAATCCTCGGTACCTGTAACTATTTAAGCAGGGAAAGATGTAGATTTGACCATGTATTTAGTTGAATAGATAGAAAGTTATGCATGATAAAATTTGTAAATAATACTAGATTCTTGTTATGCAAGCAATTGCATGTCATTTCGAACAACCAAAAAATTGTGTTTGAGGTGAACGTGAAGACGGATGAAGTACTTTAAATTTTAAAACTTTTAAAATTTTATGACATTGACCCTTTGCTTTTTCCGTAGCAACGGTAACCAGGGGGGATGGGGGGGGGGCACTTGCATTTCAAAAGTAAGCATTTACAAACTCCCTCTTCAATCAAAACAAGCAAAGATACAAAGAATGAGTTGTTGAAATAAATAGGTCAAGTAAACCAAAGAAAATAAGAAACATAAAAATCACGTTTACAAAGTCATCCCATAGATATAGATGTTTATGTTTCTTGGGTAATTTGTGGAAAATCTATTAAAGCCAATTCAGATTTTTAGACGCACAAAAGCCGCATTTATACTTTACATTCAATAAAAAGACAATTCAGAAACGAGCCGGGGTTGTTTGAAAAACGTTCCTTATATCGGCAGGAATTCAGTTTTCAATCGAAGAAATATTTAAAAAGACGTAGGAGTACTGTCTTTTAAAAAATAAATGTTTCCTAATTACAAGTATGAACTTTTTTTTTATTTAACAACCTTTGAAATTCTTTAAAGTATTTCGTGGAATTAAATACTACTCATCGGTATTTAAAACTTCAAACTAATTTTTTTGCCTGTTTTAAGTACTGATTTGTGTCGATATGAAGGTGGTGGTATATTCCTTTGTCTTCCTCTTTCTCCTGTATGGAGTTTCAGCGTTTTGTAAGTCAAGTTCATCTTTCAATATGATACACTTTGATAAAAACTAGTCAATAGCAAATGTAAATTTTGAAATTCTACACTTTTTTTGACTATTTTCTTCATTTTGCAGAATGAAAGTTTTATGATCTACGCCTTTCCAATGTTAATTAGTCTCCTACCGGTGCTACCGGCTTGTCCACTATTCTGTCCCACTTGGTTTTCCGCACTTTTTTCCCCTAAATGCTTGTAGATATAGTAGATTTTTTGTATGTAAGAGTATTTTTACGATTAACAGATCAAGATATTTTGTTCCGCTTTTTTTACCGAATTATAGTTTTCATATTATTTAGCGTTTGCTTTTTTTTCCAAATGCGTGCAGGAAGCTACAGCTGATATTTGCTTTCTGAGTTCACTTAATAAATTAATAGTTTCTCTGCATTCTGCTCCGCGTTAATGATTATTAAATTGTGTCATTTTACAAATGTTCACTTCTTTCTACATATCAAGATTGGAAAACGATTCTTGAGCGAGCATCATCTGTCGAGTTCGGCACATACCATTTCATGGTGCAAGTCGAAGTTTCCTCTCGGCGCGCAACGTTTAGACGTACTTAGATAAAAGAAAATTAAGACAATATTTCACGTATGGTTGTGTAGAAAATTAAATTTTCATGACGAAAGGTTTAAGTATAAGGTCAAAATGGATCGATTTAAACGGAAATTTAAGGACACTATAAGCACAATTTTTTTCTTTGTCGTAACTAATACTTGTAGTTTGAACAACATATGAATAAACAAAACTACAATTCTGGTGAACAATAACTAGCATCCCTCAAATTGTTAAATACAGACAAAAAGTCATAATATAAGGTCACAATGATATTTACAATTTTTTTTAAGCATTTATCCTCGGATAGTGTAAATTTCGAACCCTTTTTCATATAAAACTATTCAACGCATTCTACTAAAAATGATAATGCAGGTACATTATTTCCTTTAGCTTAATGTATTATGTGAAAATACTTTGAAAATGATTTAAGGTCATTTATTGACAATAAAAAAGAAGTTAAAAAATTCAATATTAATTGATAGATTGTATGTTGTTTAACGTCCCTCGAGAGAATATTTCACTCATATGGATCGTCAACAATTGCCGGTGGAGAGCTTGAAATTTTGACCTATACTCGGTACTCGGGGATCTTTTCGTGCCAGCACCTACCGCGACACGGGACTTCGGTTTATAAGGTCTCGTCCGAAGGACCGGTCTCCACGTCTCACAGTGGGATTCGAAGGATTACTTCGCGACTCTAGAGCAGACGCTCTTACCACTGCGCCACGCGGGCGACCCCAATATGTTAAGTGTGTATGTTTTCAGTAATGGATATATGCCGAATACTGTTCTATATGTAAAATTATCAGACTGTTTGAGGCCCGTTAGGGCCGAAAACTGTCTGATAATTTTACATATAGAATAATATGAGGCATATATCTTACTTAAAACATTGCCATTTAAATGTCCAAAAGTTACCTGGAGGAGTCCGATAATAACACAATGGGATTTTAGGCATCCATTGTTTTCTACCCGTCTGATAAGTAGATAAAAGAGATGAGTGAACGGTAAAAAAAAAAGTGAGTGAACTCTTGTTTCATTAATTTCATTCATTCAATGGCAGTTGTTTCGTTTAGCAGGACAGGGGTACGGTGGTGAGAGATTTTTGGGGGAACATTTTTTATTTATGATGTGCATAAATTGACATTGATACTGACATAATTTCGGGTTATATTTTAACCATCACCATGGCAAGTAAAATCGGATTTCTACCCTAGCTGAATTTTTAGCTTAGATAATGGAAATTCTCTGGTTTTGAAAGTATGGCCATCGGGGAACAAACATAAAAGGAGATTGCAGAATCTTTTTTCAGAAATGGATTTTAAATTCGCTTATTAAAAGTGCTGAACCAAAAACTCTTTTAAAGAGTGAAAATTAATGTTGTGGAAGGTTTAAAATCGGATTTGCTATTTTGTATTGTGATCGACCTAATTTTCTTGCGTTTGGTTTCCCTGAATTTTTTCCTAACATTTTTTTGGGGGGTTTCTGGACATATTTAATCTTAATTTCACTCTTCTTTTTGTTTTTTAAATACCGTCCGATTTTGTTATCATTGTCGTCCGATAATATATTATCAGACTGGTAATTATTATTATTGGACGGCTACAGGTAAGTTTTTAGACTGCAAGAACAAAGGCTTGACGTCACAGCAATGTTTTAAATATCTAATATCGCCCGCGTGGTGCAGTGATTTGAGCGTCTGCTTTAGAGTCGCGAAGTAAGGAGTTGCGAGTTTTCACTCCATATGAGTGAAAAATTCTCGAGAGGGACGTTAAACAACTTACAAAAGAAACCATATTGGGTGCCTTGTACATAGAGAATTTTATTACATGCATATAAACTACATAAAGTCCATGTTTTAAATTTGTACAACCAAACATTCGTCACTTTTCCAGTGACAGTTATAATGTGTTTGCTTGCGATTTTTATCAAAGAATTTGACAGACAAAGCCTGATCAATTTTACTTTGCAATATTAATTCTTAAAAACTTGAAAACTACGAGACACTTATGTGAAATATTTCAATTAAAATATGCCTGTATTTATGTAATTAATACATCTATTTCCAAAATTTAATTACACGGTAAGCTTGATGGAATAGTACATCTTATATTGTGTTATACAAAACGTAATTTCTAAAATTCAGTCCTTGAAAATGTTGAAAATAAATACTCTGTCCCTTACTTCTTCCTACAGTTTTTATTATTGGCCCACGGGCCTTATAGGTTACCTGTGTTGAAGTACAGATTATTTATCTATGATCCAGGATGGATTGTATTTTCCTGCTTCAGAGAAAGAAAGTCTCACGAGCCAAAAAAAAAAATGCTTCGAACTCTATTTCGTGGGGTAGGGGTTGTAGCACATAATAAGAATAAATAATTTATTTTCCTGTCAAGTGAGGACAGATAAATCGTTTTCAACATTTCAGAGAATAAATTATTTGTTTCTAAAATCTGCCCCCCCCCCCTTCCCGAATCAAATGGTCATCTACTTAATGACATGCATCAAATTACATCACATCACTCAGTGTAAACATAATACACCTGACCTTTGTTCTAGTCATGTTATTTATTACATTATCCAACTTTCTGCTTCTATTTTTGTACGATCATGTACATTAGCTTGATTTTAATTATTTAGGTAAATTAAATAGTTCTCTTGCATTATAATTCAGTGTTTTTTCTTCCTTTCGTTAAAATTAAAAGGATCACTTGATTTCAAAAGCTGTTTTCATTATAATATGGATAGGTAATTTTATCTCTCTGACTGAATCACTATTCTTCTAAAAACAATTAAATATTATTTTGATTTTTCTATCTTATATCCCTATTTGAAACCCTTTGGACTTAGGCTTCAATGGCATGGATTTGTACAGATATGAATATATATTTTTATTTTTGTTAGTAACATGCATTAAAGCAGCCGCATTTCATTAAATAACAATCCCAAAATTAGCATTAAAAAAAGAAATCAATTAAGGACACCGCTTCCATGGTAAATGTAACAACTCAACATTCATATAATCTAAAAATATTTTTAGGTGGTAAATTCCGGGGAAAAAAATCTGTGATTGGCGTGCCACAAAAGTTTAAGTAGTTTCAGAGAATGGCTATAAATTATTTTCAAAAAGTGTAGTAAAACAACACGAAGGAAAAAACCGTTTGCTTTCGTTGGTTATCTGTCTAAAGCCTTACAAAAGTTGTAGAATTTGCAAAGATTTGTTTTGACTATTTGATCACCGTAAATATGGAATCGGTCCGATAATCCAATGTCCATAAGTCACATCCGCCGTCTGCTCCTACTTATAATCGGACAATTAAAATAATAATGGACTCATAAATTCACGATCTAGATGAAAAAAAACATTTGGCAGCATTCGACATAATGGAAGATAGCCAATTTATAGTCATTCAAACTTCAAAGCCGCTTTTCAGTTTTATAACTTAAAATCCGCATTTCTTAGACGAACTTGTATAGATGAAAACGCAGTCATTTTCTCAAGAGACATCTGTTTTATGCAAACAAGTTTACACATTATATTGGTGGGAAAGAATATTCATACCTAGCAGAAAACATGGAATAATAAAAATAACTTTATTTGTCCCCACTTTTAAATTTTAGACAACCTTGCACTCGGTAAAGATGTGGTGGTTAAAACTTATACACAATTTGGAATGCCATACTCTAAAACGACGAGGAACATGACAGATGGTGATACTATTGGGACCTGTTCAAATTTTAGTGGAAATCAGATACATATTTCAATAGATTTAGGGAAAACATACAGCATTAAATCTTCTCGAATGATATTTGAAGGTATGTACATAGATTTATCATTATTAATAAATACTGTTTGAAAATAAAATGCCATCATTAAATATTTAGATAAGCCAGTAAATATTTCTCGAGATTAGAAATTGGGAGCCTCTTAAAAATACATGATGCCTATCTAATTTAAACATTTTACTTTATACTAGGTTTATATTAGCCTATTCGTAACTGCTAAGAATAGATAAACCACTTGAAACATAGATTTATAAGAAAAACATAAAACTGTGAAGTGGTATAGGATATCTGTTAATATTTTCCTTTTCAGAGATACATGTATTTTCTCCAGACATAGTAACAGTTTCGTGCTTTGGTGATTTGTATGAATGGCCTTTTAAAGTCTACAAGACATACGACACGAATTCTCTAAATACAACGGAATGTAGCGTTCAGCGTCATGCAAGGAATGTAAACATTGATATGCACTTCATCAACTATAACAACTCGTTTACAATTAACCTTTGCGAGATGGAAATATATGGTAAGTGGGAATTAATTTTATTTTCGGAAGGAACGTACATCAATCTCAAAACCACATGTTGTGCACGCGATAGGGATAAAGAATGTCTTTCTAAAATGCATTTCATTGGATAATACACTGATGACTGAAGCAGACAAACGCGCATTTTAAAGAAGGAAAAATTTTGAATGTGACCTCATAATAGAACCATGCAAAAAAAAAAAAACACAAACCAATGTTTCATGGCAAATATCTTGTAACCCTGGAGAGTTAAATATATCACTCAAAGTGCCATATGCAAAAGTGTAATAGCTCGAAGTGACAACATGCTAGCGCGTTGTCTAGAATATGATGGCCCATTTTCACTGCGCTATCGTTTGCTCAAGTGTCGCATTGTTTTGTGCTTTGCACGGGCACAAATTTAAGTGAAAATGTGCGGGCTTAAGCATAAAACGCTGTCAAGCTTACTTTTTTTTAGATAATAAGCCGTTGCACTAAGACATAGCAGGCTGTCACGCTAACGGCGTGTAAAATCTTGTAATAGTTGTTTTCATTTCAGTAGTCCGGTACACTTACCCTCGAGTCTATATATTTCTGCTCAATTCTTAAAATACTACGCTTTGGTTTAAAACTGAAGCCAAGAAAAACGTAATTCAACGTAAAAACTACTTTTAAAAATTATCACTTATTAATTGTCCAAGTATGACGATAAAACGAAACAAGAGACCCATGGGCCGCAACGCTCTCCTGAGTACCCCAGGCTACTTCCATATAAAGGTAAGCTTTTTTGGTACAAAAGTACATGAGAAGAATAATTTCCTTTATATTCTCCCTCACTTCGTTCTTCCGAATATAAATTAATTCTATTTTAAGTAAAAACAAGAAAAGACTAAATTAGGAGTGCTGCTCTCTATAACCTCGAGACACTAGGCAAGACATGTTTTAGGAAAGTTGTGATCATTTATTTATTTTAATCATGTACATGTTTATTTATACTGTAAACATTAATAAACTCTTTCTTATATTCCCAAATTTAGAGATACAGAAGTTTGCGTTTTACCACTATCCTTGATATATCCGTCTTTCGCAAAATATGTACGCCATCTGCCGTGCTCTTTTATCAACCTGTCGGACACACAATTATTAGATGCCGCAGTGGCGCCCCCACTCCTCAAACTGTGTAAACGAAATGCTTAACTGTCCACGCCAATTTGTGATAATGCTTCTAGAAATTTTTTCCTTGGCTCTGGTATACGACAGTGGACGATTTTGTGAAACTAACTTGTACTTTTCTTGTGATTTAAAATATCTGACAGATCTAAAAACGTATTCACCAGAATGAAAACTCAAATTTGCCAAGTCAATATATACTCGCAATCAATAGAAACGCAACGCCCTTATTATTGGGTGAAAATTATATAAGGGATATAACTATGTACCAAAAAAGTTAAGACATCTTTTATTTTTCCAAATCAGTTATCTAACGGTTGAATGATTTTCAGTCCATTACCAGAAGTTGATTTTAAGCCCTCTTAACATAAATCAACAAGATGTGTTTGTGAAACACGGATGCCCCCGTATGGCAACATATTAAAGATTAAACTTTTCTGAAATGAAAATTTAATGAAATGGTACCAAAAGTAGGGCATTCTCATTGGAAAACAATTGTGAAATTTGAAAGTAAGCCAATGTTGAAGTTTTTTTTTCAATAAGTACAAAAATCTCCAAGGTCAAAAGGTGAATTAATTTGGTATCAAATGAAAAGGCCTTGCCACATAAAATACTTATGTAGAGCATGATAGCCCTAGCCCTAAAAGTTCAGAAGTTATGGCGAGAGTTTATTTTTTTTTTAAATGGAGGTCAAACTCCAAGGTCAAGGTCATAAGGTCAAAGTTCTTGTTATGAAATGAAAGGTCTTGCCACAAGGATTAAATATGTAAAGTATGCAAGCACTAGCCCTAACCCTTTAAAAGTTATGGTCAAGGTTTTCTTATTTAAAGTAAGTCAATCTCAAAGGTCATGGTCAAAGGGTCAAAGTTCTTGGTAACCAATGAAGGGTCTTCTTACAAGGATTATATACATGAAATATGAAAGTTCTATCCCTAACCGTTCAAAGGTTTTGGTCAAGTTCCTTGACCGGAAGAGTGTTACTGCACTACGCCAAGTTAGAGAAAATGCGACTTTAGTATCTGAAAAACAAGCATTTAAAAATCCCCAAAAATATTTATTTCGCTCAGATTAAGACATTGATAAACCTTATTAGGGGAACAGTTCGGGGTGTCTCACGCTTTTGCTTGCAATAGCAGACTCTCTAGTTAAGGTCTACCGACTTCCTTCAGAAGACTTATTGTTATATGTCTGTTTCGGCTCAAGTGAGCTTTTCTGATCACATTTTATCCGTCCGTCTGTCTGTCCGTCCGTCCATCTGTAAACTTTTCACATTTTCAATTTCTTCTGAAGAACCACTGGGCAAATTTTAACCAAACTTGGTAGAAAGCATCCTTGGGTGAAGGGAAATTTAAGTTGTTAAAATCAAGGGCCAAGTCCCCTTTTAAGGGGAGATAATCAAGAAAATACAAAAATAGCTTGTGGTCATTAAAAAATCCTCTTCTCAAGAACCACTAGACCAGAAAAGCTGAATTTTATGTGGAAGCATCCTAGGGTAGTGTAGATTCTGAATTGTTCAAATCATAACCCCCGGGATAGGGCGGGGCCACAATAGGGAATCCAAGTTTTACATAGAAATATATAAGAAAAACATTTTACAAATGGGTAGGGCGGGGCCACAATAGGGAATCAAAATTTTACATAGGTTGATTAATGGTATATTGTTTAACGTCCCTCTCGAGAATTTTTCACTCATGGTGACGTCACCTTATGCCGGTGAAGGGCTTCAAATTTTGACCTTTACTCGGCACTCAGGGCCATTGAACAGTGAAGGATCTTTAATTATCGTGCCAACGCTTACCGCTGACACGGGGCCTCGGTTTTTAAGGTCTCATCCGAAGGACCCGCAACTTGCACTTCAAAGTGCCGAGCGCATGGCGAAGGAACAGTTGCTACCCACTTTAACGACTAGGTCAGTCGCGGCCGAGATACGAACTCACGACCTCCCGATCACGGAGCGAGCGCTCTACCGACTAAGCTACCGTGAATGGTAAATTTTACATAGAAATATATAACGAAAAAAATAAAAATATCAAGAACCACTGGGCCAGAAAAGCTGAAACTTATGTGGAAGCATCCTGAAATAGTGTAGATTCTAAATTGTTCAAATCATGACCCCGGGCGGGGCCAGAATAGGGAATTCAAGTTTTTCATAGAAATATATAGAAAAAAAAAACTTTTAAAATCTTTTTCTCAAGAACCAATGGGCCAGAAAAGCTGAAACTTATGTGGAAGGATCCTGGAATAATGTAGATTCTAAATTGTCCAAATCAGGTGAGCGATGAAATAATTTGTTATTATCTCCCCCTTTAGAGGAGGGCTGACCCTTCATTTTAACAGACTTCAATTCTTTTCATCCATGAATATTTCACACCCAGTTTAGTTGAAATCCTTCTTGAGAAGATGAAAATGTTTAAAGTTTACGACAACAACAACGAACAAATCTTAATCAGAAAAGTTCACTTAAGCCTTCGGCTAAGGTGAACTAAAATCCCACCATATTGTTAAATTCCTTTCTCTATACGTAGTTACACATAACTTGTGTTTAACGTAATGTTTGAATAGATTTGTTAACGTCTAGCTCAATGTTAAATGTAAAGGTCTAGTATTAAAGACATTTGTAAAAAGCTTGTACATGAACATTACAAAGATTATCTCAAAGAATTTCTTTTCAAATAAGAGAAGTGTAACTACACGAGTTCAGTATCATTGCAAGTTTCGGTTAAAGTTAAGAAACACCTGCTTCAAAACCTTAAGCCTACTCACTCATCCAGTACTTGTAGGTCAGTCCACCATTCGAGAAAGTCGTATAGTGTTTATTTATGCGAATTAATGTACATGTAACAGTGCATAAAGTTAGTCTTAGCTTCCTGCGACGCCGTAACTTGCCGGTAGACTTCATATACTCGAGGCTATTGAGCGTAAGGGATCTTCAACATAACAACACCGACAGCAAAACGGGACCTCGAGTTTTAAAAATTGTCGTCCGAAGGTATGGCATCCAGGGTCAAATAAGTGATTTTAAATCAAAATATCTATATTGCACTAAAATATTCAAGTAGACACAAATAAAAATATTTGTCAAAATTGCTCCACAAAAATGTACATACATGTGCAATAAGAGGCCATGTCAATAAGCATTGAGCTTTCAATGGAAAGTCAAAAATTTGAATTTTCTTGAAATCAGTTTTCATGGATTGTTTCTGTAACAATCAAACAAAAAAAAAAAACTAGTGCTAATTGTAACGGGGACCGTTACAGATGTTCCCCAAACGCTCCCCAAATCCCTTTTGCTGCCATATTCCCTGTAAGCTTCATTAAATAGGACAGAATCTATGCATTTGAGACTTTATGAACGCCAAGTTCATTCAAATTTTAGCGTAATGACCATATCATCTTGTCTACACGATCTATATATTTTAATATATTAGATATTAAAGTATTTAATCCAAAGTGTTAAAAATAAGCTCATTCAAGTGTATTTTTGATTCAACTCATTTCATATATGAGCATGGTGACTATATCTTCCTGTAGAAGTCCATTACATATGTCTATGTTCTAAATCCCACCCCGTTTGGTTGAAAACAAAGGAAGTTATAGCTGTTTAAAAATTCAGCTAATCAGATTACAGCAAACGTACACGCACGTGTATGCATGTGCATGGTGACCATACCTTCTTGTGGAAATTCATTATATCTATCTATGTTCCAAATCCCATCCTGTTTGGTTGAGAACCAAGGGAGTTATAGCTATTTAAAATTTAAGCCAATCAGATTGCAGCGCACGTGCATGCACGTGTTTTCATGATTATTGCTATATATCCTGTTGTGGGATATCTTAATGCGTGTCTATGTTCAAAATTTCATTAGATTTCGTTGAAAAACAAGAAAGATATAGAGACTTTAGTGTCAGCCAATCAGAGCGAAGTGCACGTGCATGCGCCCTGAGATCTTGCTATTTTGTCCATGTCATATTGTCTACGCCACAAATATATCCTTATATTATGAGTTTCAAAGCATTTCATCAAATATGTAAAAAGATACGCCTATATCAATTAAACCGGTCATTTCACGTGTTGTACGTGCGCGCTCTTGCAAGCACACATGCATGTACATGCTTTCATGAAAATTCTTATACAACAAGTTGTAGATCTTCATTATATGTGACTAAGTTCAAAATTTCAAATGATTATGACGAGAAACAAGAAAGATATTGAGACTTTAGTTTCAGCCAATCAGAGCGAAGCGCACGTGCATGCGCGAGAGATCTTGCTATTTTGACCACGTCATCTTGTTTATACTACTAATATATCCTTACAGTATGAGTTTCAAAACATTTCGACAAAAAATAGAAAAGTTACGGCAGTATACATTATATTGGTCATTTCACGTGTTGCACGGCAACTCTACATAACATGCCTACTGACCCTAAAAAGGTTTCACCTAAGTCGGATGTATAGTTTACAAGATCACTCGCGGACAAAATTTTCCCAGGAAGAAGAAAAATAATAATAACTAGATGAGATCTCGTTGCAAGCAACGAGTAGGTCTTCCGTTGAATTTATCGATAAGATGAGATGTGTTTTTGAGATATTCGTAATAAGGTAATGAAATTGAATTTAATTTTTCTGATTTATATCACAATATCTTGAGCATCTTTAGTTCAATATAGCTTATAATTAAAATATTCCTCCTTTTTGAGATGAAAAGCATCCAAAATATAGAATTCTGGCCCCTTGCGACCCCTTATTAGGCAACATGTAATCAAAATTCTATAAAACGTTGTTGCAAAGCGTTAAGATGAATATTTTTGCTTCAGTAATGTATTACAAAATATTAATCATTCATGAGCTAAAGATGAAAGACTTTAGGCCCCTCTGGGCCCCTAATTTGAGGAGTCAGCCACTTTTTTTTTATTTCAAATGAAAGGTCTTGTGAATTCAAAGATTTTTTTGTTCAAAACCTATTCAGAGATTTCATTTCGTTGTGGATATATGCTGAATGGAAATATTTAGGGTACCCTCCAAGTCCTTAATGGGGCCGTCTTACAAAAATTTGAAGTATGCATATTATGTAGAACATTATTGTGACCATCTTTTGTTCAATACTGCTTATCAAAATATTCCCCCTTTTTGAGATATAAAGCGTCAAAATGTTGAAATTCTGGCCCCTTGTGACCTCTAATTACGTAACATATGATCAAAATTTTATCATAATTTGTTGCTAATCATTAAGATAAATACTTTTGCTTTAGTAATGTAAAACAAAATATTGATCATTAGAGAGTTATAAATAAAAGACTTTCGGCCCCTCTTAGCCCCTAATTTGAGTGGTCATCCCCATGTTCTTGATATCAAACAAAAGGTCATGCCATTTTGCACATTTTTTTCTTCAATACGCTTTAACAAATTATGAACAGTTACGAAGATATGAAACAAATAGTGTCAATTTTTGTGAGATGTTTCTGAGACATTTTTTCGGGCTCTACCGAGCTCCGGCGCCTTTTGCGCTAGAAAGATTTTGAGACCCAATTACAATTCACTAAACCTTCGTTTACTTTCACTGAAAATCTTAAGTCAATATCTTAAGTCGTTTTGGAGGAGTTTTCTGGACAAGCCGACCCTCTGAAAATCAGAAAATCGTCCATATCTCACGACCGGAAGTGACGTCATAAATATAAAAAATTTCCAATAAGGTTCAGGTCAATATCTATTAGATCTGAAAGTTTCATTAAAATCGACTGAGCCGTTTCCGAGAACTCGCGTGCACAAAAATCGGTAAGAAAAAAATAATAATAATAGGGAAAAAGAAACCGAACGAAAACAATAAGGTCTTCCGTTGGAAACGAAAGACCTTAATAATAATGATAATAATAAGAAACAGAGTTAAAACAATATGTTCCCCAACTTCGTTTGGGGAACATAATACGAAAATACTGATTTCAACCATAACGACACTGTCGTATCCAAGGGAAAAAAATCCTGAGTTACCAGAATCGATTTTTTTTTTACTTTCAAAACAGGAAAATATTGCCATATAAAGAGTCTATATGCACATTGATGTTGTCAAAAGATTGTTTGCTGTTACTTATTCCTTAAAGAGGACTTAATTCTAAGTTTTTTTGGTGACCAACTAAGTATGATTACATTTTTTTCGGTACGTTGCTATGGTGATGGGAAGAAGAGATATGATTTGAACAAAAAAAGTTGAATTTGCACCATTTTTTGAAAGGTTTTTTAAAAAATGCTGTGCTACTTCTTTTCAACTCTTTAGTGTGATTTTGTTAGGGTTGAGTTAATTAAAGAATTAAAACAAAAATTGGGTAGACAATCAAAAATAATGTTCCATGGAGATTCTAAGATACGCAAATTTAGGCATTTATAGATGATTTCCTGTTAACAGTTCTTACATGTATTATTATAAGTAATTTATCCTATAAGTAACAGTTTCCAATGTAACGAATTGGTGCATCTGGAATGAAAATGAGTCATAAAGTATCATGACCTTCTTTTCACCTTGACCTTTGATTTCAAGGTCAAATTATAAATTTATCTTTTGCTTCATAATTTTCAAGCTGCATGGTAGTTGAAGTTGTTATTCCTTGCTTCATTTAATAGTATTTCATAGGTTCACAGGTGTATGTATACTATTAGACAGTTCTGAAAAGAAATTAGTGTTTGGTTAATCAAAAAATAAAAAAAAACGTTGTTGCCATGGAGATTCAAAATTAAGCAAATTTGGGTATTTTTAGATGATTTCGTTTGCTATTCAGATCACTAGAAGTAATCTGTTCTTTAAGAAACAATATTGTATTATATTCTTAAGCTGTAGCTGTAAAAGGTAATGAGTCATACACTACTTTGACCTTTTCCTCACCTTGATCTTTGACCTCAAGGTCAAACTATTTTTATTATATATTCTATGTCTAATATTTTCTTAACTAAATCTACACGGTTCTTGATATTTTGAACCTTGCTCCGAGTATTTCATACATTGATACACAGTCGATAGTGTTTGACAATTTAAGAAGTGAAATTCATGTTCTACTGTTGACCTTGACCAAAGCAGAAAGGCCAGTCACCTAATTGAGGTCCAAGTTAATAGTTTTAACTGTTATGGCCTGTTGTTGAAACACATGTACTAAGTACTTGACACATGTGCAAAGTAATGCATCAAGATTAACCTTTAGTCAGCATTAAATATTGTTGCTTCAACATCAATAATAATTAAAATCCCCTTGATGTTTCCTGCCCTTTAGTATGCAGTAGTGTTTAAAATAATGAAAACAACGACAACGATTTTTTTTGAAACAGAAAAGTCCATTAAGAACAGTTTTGATTAATGCCCCTTTAAAAGTTTTTCACTGAATACACTACTACATGTATTGTACTGAAAGCACTTACAGGACAATGCAATGAAAAATATATTTCATTTTTTCCTAGCTTTGCTTATGTCATTCATGTCAGACTGAACTACAATTAATGTTTATTTAGACTAAAATTATTTAACAAAAATTAACTTGACTACATTGTTTTAAATCATGCTTAGACTTCAGGATACCTCACTTTGTTTTTAAATTATGCCCTGCCATGTATATGGCCTGGGCGTATAGCGTTTGACATGTTCGTCTTCTGTCCTTCCTTCCGTCACACTTTTCGTTCAATTTAGCTCAGTTCAAAGCTCAGTTTCAAAGAAACCATCCAAGATCTTTTATAAAACTTCCTATGCTGATACATACAGATTTTTGTTAAAGTCAGTATTAAAGAAACCATTCATATTTTTTTCAAATTCATATACTGATACATATTGATTGGAGCTTTTCTACTGATATCAGTATTTTTTTTTACCTTGGCTTTTCCTTTGACCTTGACCTCACTTTTCTGAAATAAGTCCAACTTCATTATACTAATACATACTGATGTAAGCAATTCAACAGCATTCAAGATATTCAAATTTCGTACACTAATACAAATTTTCATGTTGCATTACTAATATAACCTCGACGGGGAATTCATGTCCTATGGACACATTTCTAGGTTTATTTGGATAAAATAAATTAAAAATATAATTTGTTCCCTTTGCAGAATCTTAATTTTCTGTTTAAAGAGGTTTCTTTTAAGTATATGAATAATGCTTCAACTCTTTGACAACCACTCCTTTCCATGCTCGAGAAAATAACTGGTAATAAATAAAATCAGAATGTTCTCCCAAGTCCCCCAGTTTAACTTGGAAAATCCTAAAACTCAAAAATAAAATTTTAGTGGCTACTAATTTTTGCAAGTCCCATTTCCTAATAGCTCAAAAATACAGGATTATTAAAAATATTTTTTAAAAACATGATTTTCTTGGAATATTTATTCATTTAATATTTAGTTTATACAGACAAGATGCTAAAAAACAACCCAAATAGTCCAAGCAAGTTATCTTTCACCTGTGATTTGGGCACAATGACATACATGAATTAACTCACCATGTTATATAAAAATTCATAACACACACAGTCCTCCATTCAATTCCTTCACATTCACTTCTGGGGATACACTGGTCTTTAGATAACTATGTGGCAATTGATTTGGAACATGGTAAAACAATAATATTAAAACTTAAATTATTGTTCTAAACAAGACACATCTAGATCTCCTCCAGTGTCTTTAGAGGAACAGGATTTTATCTTCAACTATCTTTTGCTGTAAAAATAACAAAGTTTATGTATTACTACTGAATAAGCGATACATATAGTAGGATTAACATAATGTATATGTACAATCTATCTTCTTTGAAGGCTGCATTACCATTATATATGTATGCAATTCCATGCAAGTCAATGAAAATAATTAGCAGGAATCACTTAGACAGTGGAACAATGCAGATTAACAAGCTTCAAAAAACATGTATATAGGAATTCTGAATTTTAAAGTTGGAGTGGGGTGGTTCAATTCTCAAAGACAAACACTACTTAATTCTTTCTTCATTATTATGTATTGACTCTTTTAACCAAATAATATGAATAATGAGGTCTGGTTTCCTGAAGATGGGGGGGGGGGTTAAGATAATTTATTGATTACTTTATGTGAAAACATCCCTCGTTTTTTAATAAGTATAAATACTTACGAATTACCTAAGCTGTATTTGCAATTTTATTGCATAAGAGGTTGGATCAGGTTCAATGGGAAAAGCGAGAACCCGCCTTATGCTCCTTTTTGCAATCGGGAAAATTCGTCGACAATTAATTTTTTTATAAAAGTGCCTTAGAATTGAGATGGAAAACACTTTTGACATAATGATATATTGTATATATGCTAATCGAATGTCATTTTTCTGTTTTAGGATGTGACGTTGACCACTATGGAGAAAATTGCACGACGTGTGTGAGAAATGAAAATTGTGAGATCTGTGATGTTAATGACGGGACTTGTTACGTTTGCAAAGAAAATTACACCGGGCCAAACTGCAGCAAGGGTATTACTTTTTTTTTAAAAATAAAAAAGTGAAATAAATAATTATAAAAATCTGAGTATTAACCTACAAAGGCAAACTCGAATCACTCCAAGTATTTTTACTTGTTGTTTTTAAAATATGATATAGGATTAAGAAAAACTAAAAATCATTGGTTATCCATTTAGTCCGAATAGCAAGTAAATGACTATCACGGCTAGCAATTGTAAATATAGATATGAATTCATATACTAATATTCATACAATGAATTCATATACTTATAAAATGATTTACTAAATATCCAAAGAATTACTTAAATAATAGGAATTATATTACTTAGTAAATGAACTAGTCATTTTTGGAAACGATATTATTACTTAATTTAGATATAATATTCTATTTTCTATATTTTTCTATTTTCTAAATTTTATGAATTATTACTAAGTAAATGTACTACTTGAAATTTATTAAATCTAGTATATTATTACTGAAAAGACTACTAAGTAAATGAAATACTTGATACATTTATTAAAATCCAGATTATTTATACTAGAAACACTGCAAGAATTACTCATGTAAAGAAACAGCTTTGTATTTTTACCCCAAAAAATTATTAATCAATATCTTAAATGGATAACCAAATGGCTTAAAACTGCTACATCATGCATACATACTATAGTTATACAATTTACAACAACAATGCATCACGATGTGTAAAGGTATATGCAATTTATTTCAGAAATAAGGTATCATTATTAAACATTTATTGGGATACAAATACGGGTTGGTCACGAGATTAAATTCAATAAAAAATTTGATCTCGTACGAACCCGTATTTATATCCCGATAGATGTTTAATAATGATACCTTATTACTTATATTTACATTTGTGACTTATTCATACTTTATATTTGCCTGAATGTGACTTTTAACGTGTGAAATGCGTTGTTTTTCAAACCCAACGGCATGTTTGTAATCTACTGAACGCGTCGACCCTTTACGACGTCACAGAGAAATTACATCAAACGTTTATCCACACGCACATCTATGACCACTTGACCCCGTACCTGTATTTATACAGTTTAAGATACACATTGCTTTCAGTAGTGTTATATAAAGGAAAACATTTACAAATGTAAATATAAAATCATAATGAACAAAAAATTCTAATGAAAGAAAAAATGTACATATTACATCGTATCTTCATGGCCAATGCATTGAATCATACCTTTTGACAAACAGAGAGAACAGCATTTGGAAAACTTCAGCCACAAAATCATAATGAAAAAAATAATTATGTGGCATTTTTAAGAAAATAAATATTAAAGAAATTTATTCAAGTGGTGGCCAAAAAAATACAACACTATTAAGTATACAGTTATATGAATATTTACTAAAATCATGTAGAGAAGACTCTTTTATCGATCTTAATTACATTATACACATTTTACAATAAACGTAAACACCAGCTACAATTTTAAATCATTATAAGCTTATGGTTTTGGTCTTTTTAGCTCCACTGGTCAGAGACCAGAAGAGCTTATGCGATAGAAATGCGTCCGTCGTCCGTCTGTCTGTCTGTAAACAATTTTTCAAAATTTTTCTCCTCCCACAGTTTTGGTCTGATTTCGATATAACTTGGCACACAAGTAGACTACACAAAGAAACATTATTCCGTATATCGGTTTTTGATTTCGATGAACGGTGTTGCCGTGGTTATTAAAAATAGAAATTTCTGTGAAATACTTTCAAAATGCTACTCCTCCTACAGTTTTGTTCTGATTTCAATAAAATCTGGCACACAAGTAGACTACACTGAGATACATATTCTGATTATCGGTTATTGATTTCGATCAATGGTGTTGCTGTATTTACTAAAAATATAAATTTCTGTGAAATACTAGTTTTTCAAAATGCTACTCCAATTACAGTTTGATAGGGTTCTCCATGAGCTGTTTTACTGTGTTGCTCCCGACACAGTAAAATTTTCTCCGACACAGTAACTATTCAAATTTTATGCATGCAACACAGTAGAAATTTTGCCGACACAGTAAGATAATACCATGTGATAAGTAGAAAATCTAAACACATAAATTCTCTCTAACTAAAACTTTAATTAAACAATTCTACCGTCTTTCAATTCTAAAAATTAGAGCACTTAATTACTAGGGCTTCACCTTGCATGATCAATTATCTCCTAGACCCTCGCTGGACTTTACGCATGAAGGAACAAAGACAAATAATTTGTTTCCACACTTCCATGTAACGGTTAATTGGTAGTTGCAATAAAATACATTGTATTGTTTTTTTGTATTTAGATGTCTTTTCTATAGAGCCGCGCCTCCAAATTTATGTTAGCATTGTATGTCAAACATAACATCGTATCGAAGTCTTTTAGTTGATGTGAATGAATTGCTTTAAATTTCCAACATGTTCAAGGAACTCTATTTTACTGTTCTGAAGTTTCTTTTCTTGTAATGTTGAAACTCGATCAAGAAAACTGATAAATAATCAGCAAATTTACTTTCAAAAATGTTAAGTACTTCGACTCTATCGGTCAGAATTTCCTCTGCTTTTCAGAACGTGTTTTTACTGTTATCAATATGTACGACCGCACCATTTGTGTAACGAATTAGCAATTTTTAAATAAGTCTGTGCATGTATTCTTCTGTAATTATAATGAATAGTGAGTCAGGTGCGAATTTGGTCGCGAAAATACCGCTAAATTTTTAGTGTTCGTGTAATCTCTGCAACACAGTAAAATTTCAAATGATGGAGAACCCTTGTTTGAGTCTGATTATCATATAATTGGTATGCAAGTAAACTACACTGAGATAAATAATTATCAGGTTTGTGTTTTTGATTTTGAACATTAATGTTCATAGATGTTGCCAATTTGCTGTAAGAATTTAAATTGAAAATTCCGAAAAATTATAATATAAGCTACTCCTACATAGTCTTATTACAATCTTCCCAGAAAAAAAGAGACTTAAGGACAGATAATACAAACTTTTATCAAAGAATTTGAAAGTAACAACTTGGATCATGTTTAAATTAGTAAAATGAATAACTTTCACCGCGTACTTTTTATTTTTTGATTCAAATTTGCATAAAAATGGAATTTGAAGTGAAACAAAAATCGTATAGATTAATAAGGATGGCTTCGAAAGGACAGACTTCTGAGCATCACATGTTTACAATTTCTTTTTATTTAAGAAATATTTTATTTGCATCATTTGCAATGATATATGGCCAAAAATTTATATCAATCCAGGAATCCATGTTTTCTTTGTATCAGCTGTCCTTAATCAGGGATCATTATACTATTTATTGCTTTTGTAAAGTTTAAGTCCCAACCACAGGCCTTAAGATCGCTTAGAAAAAAATTGAGGAGTTGAAAAAAATAAAGGTATGGAACTCTTTTCATGGGGTACCTACTTTCGCCAATAACATTCTTTTAAATCAAATGCTTTACAATTTTACTTTCTATCCATATCTATTCAAATATAAACAGTCTTCATTACGTAATTCCTTATATTTCTCGAGATATTCTGAAATCAATTCCCAAATTGACCTCAATTTTTTTTACTCGACATCAGCTTGGGCCTTCCCTAAATGTAATGCAGGAATGACGGGACAAATTTTCCCCGGAATTTATTCTAAACTCAATGAATATTTGCTCATATGCATTCGAGCTTTACAAGGCTTTTTTTTTATTTGATCATAGGGTGTAACTAATTCACAAACAACATTTTAGCGGAACAACTGCTTTGAAAATGGAAAGGTATATACATGCAATGCACTACCATGGCTTCATTTACATTCATAATCAACATGGCGGTAGTTGTTGATGTAGACGTTTCAACTTAATTTTTCGCTAAAAGGAATACGGACTGAACGTTACAATCTGGAGTAAGAAATCAACTTTAAATTGCTTAAAGATTTTGCAAATACTATGCAACTCTTCGCCGCACTTCAAACACCGTCTGTTTACATGTGAATGACCAGGGGCCCAAACTTATGTCGAGTAAAAGAAAGTAGGTCATTTTTGAAATTGATTTCAGAATAGAGAGTTTTCGATAGACCTGAATTTAGCGAAAGTTACCTCCCGTTGGTCGCCATATTGGAGGTCGACTCGGTGATTTTCCCTCTTTGTCTTACCAACTTTGAGAGGCTGTAGCAGAAATATCTGGTGGAAAATCTTTAATAAATATTTTTTTTAAAATAAAGGTGGCTTCCAAAAATCTACATACTTCAGAAAAATAATGATTTCTAATTCAAAATAGCAAATTTTTTTTAATTGGTTGAACAATGAAGGAATCTGATCATTTGGACCTCCAGTATGGCGACCAACGGGAAATAACTCTCGCTAAATTCTAGCCTATCGAACACTATCTATATCTCAAGAAATATAAGGAATTTCGGAATGACCTTTGGTAGAATTAAAGAATGTTTATCTATGAATATATTTAAATAGATAGTAGGATTTTAGAGCATTAGAACAAAATATATTGTATTAACGAAATTAGGTACCCAGTGTAAGAGTTCCATACATTTATTTTTTTTTTTACACACACAATTTTTTTAAGCAATCCAAAGGCCTGTGGTCCCAACTGCTACTTTTCTCTATAAGTACAAAACCAGTAGAGCTACAGTCTCGACAGAGACTTCTGGTTTTCTGTCCGCATTCCTTTTTCTCTAAAAATTCATTTTATATCCAAGAGCTGCACTTCACACCAATCAGTCAAATAAAAAAAAAACTTCTTCATTACTGGTAAGTTGACTGCAAATTTAAACTGCACTAGGACAATAGGTTATAATCATAAAATTTTATATAATTGCTAATAATTTATAATCTTTCATATATATACAAGTTAAGTAAATGTTTAAAGTTTTAAGTAAATGTAAATTACTAAGTAAAACTTTTTTTTGGAGTGAAGACAGTTTTTATTAAAATACTGGAGTTCAGTAATTATCATTTGAAACAGATATTTGTAAAAGTCTTCAAAATGTAAAGCAGATTAGTTTAATGGAGGAAATAGTGTTACATGTATATTTAACTGTATACTAATATTTATTTATCTAGATACGGAGAATATTGCTCTGCAGAAACAAACATGGATGCTCAGAAATTATATCCAGGATCCTGTTCATGAAAGTTCTCACCTTCTGGTTGACGGACACACTGATCAACAGAGCTGCATTGAGCTAGAACCTTCAAATGCTACTCATTGGCTGAATATACAATTTCAAAAAACTTACAATATAAAAGATATTCGTTTCTACTTGATCAAAAGCGGTATGTACAAATTCATGGACGTACATATACTGTTGTAAATTTAAAGTAGTTAGGAGACAACCATTTGATTCTGAGGGGGGGGGGGGGGGGGGGGG
>PRKT01001291.1:2700-14839 GCA_003671525.1 Saccostrea glomerata | reverse complement strand
TTTGAAATTTAAAACATAGTCATGCATTAGGATATCCTACAATATGGCATTGAAAAATTTTCATGAAATCACGCGATTGCACGTGTGCTGCAATCTGATTGGCTGAAACTTTAAATGGCTATATCTCCTTTGTTTGTTTACGAAATGGTTTGAAATTTAAAACATAGTCATGCATTAGGATATCCTACAATATGGCATTGAAAAATTTTCATGAAATCACGCGATTGCACGTGTGCTGCAATCTGATTGGCTGAAACTTTAAATGGCTATAACTCCCTTGGTTTTCATCCAAACAGGATGGGATTTAGAACATAGATAGATATAAGGGACTCCTACAAGAAGGTATGATCATCTTGCACATGCACACAGTTTGTCTTTTTTAATGAAGCTTACAGGGAATATGGCACCAAAAGGGAGTTGGGGAGCGTTTGGGGAACATCTGTAACGGTCTCCGTTACAATTAGCACTAGTTTAGTATTTAGAAATTTAGCATAGCAACTCTCTTTGGACTAAAGAAGAAACCTATTGATTTTGAGGTCAAAAGGTCAAAGATGAAGGTCATAAATAAGCAAATTTTGTCTGTTATAACACTTTCGTTTCCACATGATATCTCTAGAACCATTTGAGCTATTGCAATGAAATTTTGCATAACAACTCCATGTGGCCCATTGAAGACCCCTATTGATTTTGAGGTCAAACTTCAAGGTCGTAAATTTATACATTCTGTCTGTGTGTAACACTATCATTTCCGGGCGATATTTCAAGAAGATTTTGAGCTTATGCAATGTAATTTTATACCAAAACTCCCTAGGACCTCTCTCACCCCTCTTAAAGTGCCCCACCCCGTTTGTTTTATTAGTATTTATAGTATTACATGTCGCTATTTTTAGCACAGGGGTATGAGGAGAGTTATTGCTTATAAAAGAGGTTCTCGGCGGACTTTATGTTTTTATTACATCTATTAGAACTGTTTAATAAAGGCTAAATAAATCAAACACCATGGATTGTGTAAAATTTTGACAATATCAAACATGAATATATACATGTATGTGATTTTAGCTTTGTATATACTTGACTTCAAGTAAAGCGATTCCGTGGTCTAGTGGTATGTTTCTCGCTTCCCATATGAGAGGTCCCGAGTTCAAGTCCCGGACGGTACACTTTTTTTTTTAGAAATACTGTTTTTTACTAAATAATAGTATTCAGCACGCGAAATGAAAAATTTACAAGGTTTGGCTTGTACAAACCCATAAAATCATCATTACAGTGTGATATATATTCCATATAAAAAGAATCTTCTATACACATAATAAAGAATTTATAAGCAATTAAATCTTTATATCCATAATGGTATATTTTATTTGCTCCAGTATACATGCATGTATACATTTAATAATTCTACAAATTCAGTGAGGGGGATCCGACCTACCCCCCCCCCCTCTTCCCCCCGAACTGCGCATGTTTTACTTTTTCCTTAAGCAGGGGACACAAATTGTCTGAATTAGTTTATTTTTTTTAATTAAAAATACCAAAACCGTATTATACTGTATAAGCCGATTTTAAAGCTTGGATTCAATTTGGACATAGTAGGTTTTGAAATCTTTGGTATAGCCAGCTCACTTTACATTATCAATTCGCTAAAATTATAAAAATTCTTCTCGCTTGAAATAAAAACCGAACTTTGGTCGGTTTTATAATTTTTGTGCAAGGAAACTCGTTAAGGTATTTATCCCGAAGGACTTTTTTAAAAAAAAAATTATGTATGATTGAGGAACATGTCGTCTGACTTTAAAAAGTTAATACTCTAAATGTTTTACAGGTCTTTCAAAAGTCTGGTTTAACTTTTCCGTGAATACTTATTATCCGCCGGTAAGCTCCTGGTATGAGGTGGCAAAGAATGGAACTGCTGAGTTGTCGGAAGGAGCAGTCCAAGTAATTTTTCCTTATAGAAAGCAGCTCAATTATTTAATCAGCACTCGGTTTAAGATTGAGGCCGACGACAATACAGAACATGTTCAGTCGGTTTCATTATGTGAAGTAGAGATACATGGTAAGATCTCGTTTAAGTTTGCGTGAATTCCTTTTTATTCTCGTGCCCTATAATCATTCATTTACACATATCTGTTTCACGCAACTTGTAATGAATCTAGTTAAATATAATTAAAGAAAACCTAACATTTATTTTCTAGCTAACCTCGAATAAAATTAGAAAAACTATGGGGGAACTATTGATTTTTTATTACTGTTTGAAGGATGTCCGGCAAATCACTACGGAAGTCCATGTATGCCGTGCTCACAGAACTGTGACCAGTGTAACACTACAGATGGATCCTGTATTTGTAAGAGTGGTTACACAGGGGAAAAATGTACAGAGGGTAATAGAATTGCACTTTGTAAAATACATAAAAAAATAATATAACGACAATGTAATTTTAACTGCTCTTTGATTTCACACAGAGTTGTTTAACTGTATTGTAGAGTGTTCCAACAACACATACGGTGTAAACTGTTTGGAACAATGTGGTCATTGCTTATATGAAGCTTGCAATAACACAAATGGAGTTTGTTTATTCGGATGTGAAAAAGGCTGGTATACGACCTACTGCACACAACGTAAGCATTCTTTTCAGTTGATTTTACTGCCATTAAAAATAGAAAGGCCCTTTTAAAATGTTTACATTTTTTTTATGAAACCATAAGTCTCTGTTGAAACTGAAGCTCTACTGGTATTTAGATATACTGGTCAGAGACCAGAAGAGCTTGTGTGATATTAATGCGTCCAGCGTTCGTCCGTCTGTCTGTCTGTAAACAATTTTTCAAAATGCTACTCCTCCTACAGTTTTGGTCTGATTTCAATATAACTTGGCACACAAGTAGACTACACTAAGATACATAATTCTGTATATCGGTTTTTGATTTCGATGATCGGTGTTGCCGTGGTTACTAAAAATAGAAATTTCTGTGGAATTTTTTCAAAGTTCTCCTACAGTTTTGGTCTGATTTCAATATAATTTGGCGCACAAGTATTTGTCTGAAATTTCAAAACTTTGACATTTCTTTCCTGACCACTTGCTCATAACTTTTAGGTATTAAAAACAATACTTTTATATGCTTATTTTTACACAGGAGTACGTGCAAAAACAGTGTAAAATGCTAAAAATAGATTATTTTCAGACATTATTATTCTACCTCAAATTATATATGCTATAAAAAGAACCAAAAAATGTTAAATCACATTCAAAATCAAACGGCATTTAATTAATATGAAATCATTTAAAATGAAGGCAACTTTAGTGTAATTCATCTCGCATGAAAAATTATCTTGGAGCATAATGTAAGTATCACCCCGTTTCTCTTGTCGTTTTTTAAGGTCTTTCGTTTCAGACGGAAGACCTTATAGTGATTCTACTGTTTTTAAGGTCTTTCGTTTCAGACGGAAGACCTTATAGTGATTCTACTGTTTCTTTTTAAGGTATTCCGTTTCAAACGGAAGACCTTATAGTGATTCTACTGTTTCTTTTTAAGGTCTTCCGTCTTCATGGAAGACCTTATAGTGATTGTATTGTTTCTTCTTATTATTAAGGTCTTCCGTCTTCACGGAAGACCTTACAGTGATTCTACTGTTTCTTATTATTAAGGTCTTCCGTCTTCACGGAAGACCTTATAGTGATTCTATTGTTTCTTATTATTATTAAGGTCTTCCGTCTTCACGGAAGACCTTATAGTGATTCTACTGTTTCTTATTATTCTTATTATTAGGGTCTTCCGTCTTCAGCGGAAGACCCTTCTATTATTCTTATGTTTCTTATTCAATTTTCTTATTGTTAGGGTCTTCCGTCTTCAGCGGAAGACCCTTCTATTATTCTTATGTTTCTTTTTCACTTTTCTTATTATTATCATTCTTTTTTTCTGCACAAATTTTGTGCAGAAGATTTCTCAGAGATGCTTGGATGGATTTGCTTCAAATTTTCAGGGATGTTGCAGGATAATCTGAAGTTTATACCGGCTGAAGGATTTTGTGAAAATCACTTCCGGTCTAGAGTTATCGCCCTTTTATCAAAATTCAGAGGACCTCCTTGTCCGTTCATTTTCTCCTGAGCACATTTGGACGCCACCAATGGAGACAATTAGGAAGAAATTTTTGAAATTGAACTTCCTGTCTTTCAAACTGAAAATCTCAGGTTGATATTTTGAAACATACATTTGTGACATCAGTCTGGGATGTTATTGGTTTTTCCATTTAGTTAAGTACTACAAAAGTCAGTGTGTCTGCTTCTTCGCTGATGACATCGGACAAAAATATGCATGCTTACTTTAATATCATCACTGAATGCATTTTTTGTTAGTCTACACTGTACAGTCAAATTCCATGAAAGCATGCTAACCGCTTTTCAGTACTTTGATTATACCCCGATTTAAAAGTGGGAGGGTATATAGTAATCGGTACTTCCGTCCGTCCGTCCGTCCGTCCGTCCGTCTGTTACGCTTTGAGCTCATTGCTCAAAGTACCTCTAGTTTTAATTTTCATTAAAGGTCTAGAATATACAGTATTTTATAACAATAATTTTACTTATATTTTTTTGTGCTGAAATAAACTTAGTCTTGGTGAAAAATTGTCTTCTCTTTGCATTTTATTGTATCAGAATTTTTAGTGAAAGAAAATGGTGTATTATGCTGATCTTATGATGATGAGCCGTATGGCTTAAAGTTATTAAATAAACAAAGAATTATTGGATTGAACAGACTTTCTGAAGAAATTAAACAAAATTAATAATTTGACATCGCAATGAAGCTTCAGAGAAATTAATCAAAATATAAAGATACAGGACATCGACATGTTTCAAGTTTATTTATGGACGTTTAGACAAATAAAATATAAATACAATGAGTGGTTTCAAGTTTTTCATACAACACATCACACATAATTATTTTTATACTTTAGTTACAAAACATAAGAAGAATAATATCACTTACATGTTATATATTTCATATGGAAAATTATATAATTCAAATGGAAAATTTATAGAAAAATGAATGAATCGTACAATAGAAAAGGAAAAGATTAAATTATTGCAAAGTTTGACATGCCACATTTATAAAGCAATACATAACATGTATCTTCTAATTTCTGCGCATTTGTTTTACTTTCTTCTCCGCAGACTTTTCGAACTCCTTGATTTGGGTGCGAAACAGCTCTTCTACTTCTTCCCTTGTCAATGACGAACCATTAATTTTAACGTCGATATTTATATTGACCTCAACATTGTCAACAGGTAGACTGTCCCTTGCTTGATCACAAGCCCTTAAAAATGCTGCAGGGATATATTTTTTCTGGATATCTATGTCTGTGATTTAGAAGAAATATAAAAATATTGAATCTGGTTTGACATTCAGATCATAAAGAAATTAAAGACTTCAGTAATTATTAACCATATTTTGCACTTCACCTCTATCATGAAATGTTTTCAACTTTTAATCAATGAAAAGATGATACATAACTAGGGATGGCAACGGTTAACCGACTTATCGGTTGGTCAATAGTTCTCACTAAATATATTTCCATCCTTTATTATTAAAATCGTAAATGTTCTACTCATATAGATGGCATGTTTAAGACGGAGAACGACAATCGACAAAACTATCCAAAATGATAATCCACGGTATGACATGTAAATCTTTTTTACTGCTCATTATCTAATACATTCATTTGAAGCACTAAGTGTGTTCAAAGTCCTGGTGGTTCGATTAGAAGAATCTACGAAGGTTTCTCAAAAAATGTTGAAATATACTGCGACAAATCGTCCAACACATTAAAAAATGCGGAGTTCTTTTTGACTTAAAACTTTTATCCAATAAAATGACAAACCAAAATTAGATTATTAAGCCTAACAAGCGACGAAAAAAAAATGATTCGCTCAAAATTTCCACATTTTTACTTCCATGATTTCAATTTTTTTTTAGAAAATTCTTACAACTGAAACGGAAAACTGTTTCCTATATATTTCATTATAGCGAAATTTATCGCCCTTATTATTAGGGTCTTCCGTCTCCAACGGAAGACCCTTCTATTATTCAATTGATTCTTTTTCACTTTTATTATTATTATTTTTTTCTGTCGATATTTTGTGCAGACGATTTCTCAGAGATGCTTGGACGGATTTATATGAAATTTTCATGGATGATGTAACATGATCTGAAGTTAATATGTTTTCTTTAATTTTTCGAAATTCACTTCCGGTCGTGAGTTATCGGCCTTTATTTGGACTTTTAGTGACCATTTTGTCCAGACAAAAACTCGAAAACGGCAAAAGTTAGAGTAACGAAATTTTTAGCGAATATAGTCGACATGTTGTAGTTTTGTACCTATATTTTCAAATCTTCTGGAAGTGCTTAGTATGGAAGCTCGGTAGGGGTCAAAATTTAGGACACGACTCAAGAGTGTTTTTTCGCGACATTTTGCACCATATCTTTTAAAGTATAAATATTTTGTAAAAGCATACTGAACATCATTTGTGCAGAATAACGAGATCTTTTAAATGTTATCAAGAAAAAAACGCTGACTCATCACATTAAGGGGCGAAAGGGGCCAAAAGTCTTTAATCGATAACTCTTTATCACTTAATATTTTGTAATAAAATATTGAAGCAGAAATGTTTATCTCAACAATCTACAGCTATATATTATAATATTTATGACGTATGGTACATAATTAGGGGCCACAAGGGGCCAGAATGCCAAATATTTGACGCTTTATATCTCGAGAGTGAGAAATATTTTGATAAGTAATATTGAACAAAAGATGTTCAAAATGATGTTCTAAACAATATGCATCTTTTCATTTTTCGCTAAATGTCCCCTTTAGGGAGTTGAAGGGTTGGCCCCTAAATATTTATTTTGCGAATAACTCGAAAACGAAAAAGAATCTCTGAATAGTTGTTGAACAAAAAGCGCTCAAAATCATACGAGCTTGAAGATAAAATCCAGAATAGGGGGCTGGCCACTCAAATTAGGGGCCAAGAGGGGCTAAAAGTCTTTTTTCGATAACTCTTTAACAGTCAATATTTTGCTATGCATTACTGAAGCAAAAATGTTTATCTCAACAATCTACAGCTATATATTATAATTTTTATGATGTATGGTACGTAATTAGGGGCCATAAGGGGCCAGAATGCCAAATCTTTGACGCTTTATATCTCGAGAGTGAGAAATATTTTGATAAGTAATATTGAACAAAAGATGTTCAAAATGATGTTCTAAACAATATGCAACCTTTCATTTTTTGCTTAACGTCCCCATTAAGGAGTTGTAGGGTTGGCCCCTAAATATTTCTTTTGCTAATAGCTCAAAAACAAAAAAGAATTTCTGACTAGTTGTTGAACACAAAATCTTCAAAATCTTAAGATCTTTAAGATGAGATCAAGAAAAAGGGGCTGGCCACTCAAATTAGGGGCCAAGAGGGGCCAAAAGTCTTCAATCGATAACTCTTTATCAGTTAATATTTTGTAATACATTACTGAAGCAAAGATGTTCATCTCAACCATCTACAACTATATATTATGATTTTCATGTCGCATGGTACAAAATTAGGGGCCACAAGGGGCCAGAATGCTAAATCTTTGATGCTTTATATCTCGAAAGGGAGAAATATTTTGATAAGCAATATTGAACAAAAGTATTCCAAAATAATGTACTAAACAGTATGCAACCTTTCATTTTTTGATAAACGTCCCCATTAAGGAGTTGAAGGGTTGGCCCCTAAATATTTCTTTTGCTAATACCTCAAAAACGAAAAAGAATTTCTGAACAGTTGTTGAACACAAAATGTTGAAAATCTTAAAATCTTTAATATGAGATCAAGAAAAAGGGGCTGGCCACTCGAATTAGGGGCCAAGAGGGGCCAAAAGTCTTCAATCGATAACTCTTTATCAGTTAATATTTTGTAATACATTACTGAAGCAAAGATGTTTATCTCAACCATCTACAACTATATATTATGATTTTTGTGTCATATGGTACATAATTAGGGGCCACAAGGGGCCAGAATGCTAAATCTTTTATGCTATATATCTCGAAAGGGAGAAATATTTTGATGAGCAATATTGAACAAAAGTTGTTCAAAGTAATGTTTTGAACAGTATGCAGCCTTTCATTTTTTGCTAAACGTCCCCATTAAGGAGTTGAAGGGTTTGCCCCTAAATATTTCTTTTGCTAATAGCTCAAAAACGAAAAAGAATTTCTGAACAGTTGTTGTACACAAAATGTTGAAAATCTTTAGATCTTTAAGATGGGATCAGGAGAAAGGGGCTGGGCACTCAAATTAGGGGCCAAGAGGGGCCAAAAGTCTTCAATCGATAACTCTTTATCAGTTAATATTTTGTAATACATTACTGAAGCAAAGATGTTCATCTCAAATATCTACAACTATATATTATGATTTTCATGTCGCATGGTACAAAATTAGGGGCCACAAGGGGCCAGAATGCTAAATCTTTTATGCTTTATATCTCGAAAGGGAGAAATATTTTGATGAGCAATATTGAACAAAATTTGTTCAAAATAATGTTCTTAAGAGTATGCAACCTTTCATTTTTTGCTTAACGTCCCCATTAAGGAGTTAAAGGGTAAAAAGAAAAAGAATTTCTGAAAAGTTGTTGAACACAAAATGTTCAAAATCTTAAGAGCTTTAAGATGATTTGAATAAAAAGGGCTGATTCCTAAAATTAGGGGGCGTAAGGGGCAAAAGGCCAATTTTTAAAAGTCTTTAATGTTCAATGTCTTTTTACATATTGTGGTAAATCATTATTTTAGAATGAAAAGCGCAATCAAAATCTTATCTCATCTCATCAAGAATTGGACGGAAGACCCACTCGTTGCTCGCAACGAGATCGTATCTAGTTATTATTCTTTTTCTCTGCACAAATTTTGTGCAGAAGATTTCTCAGCGATGGCTCGATGGATTTGCTTCAAATTTTCAGGGTTGTTGCAAGATAATCTGAAGTTTATACGATTTGAAGGATTTTTTGAAAATCACTTCCGGTCTAGAGTTATCGCCCTTTTATTAAAATTTAACGGACCTTCTTGTCCGTCATTGATCTCAGAAACGACTTGAGCTAGAGCGCTGAAATTTTTAGTGACGATAGAGGACATGTTCCCATGTTACTGGGAGTTTGGATAGTTTCCGGAAGTACCTAGTATGGAAGCTCGGTAGGGGTCAAAATTTAGGACACGTTTGATGAGTGATTTTTTCAGTCATTTTTAATGATATCTTTTAAAATAGAATTATTTTGTTAAAACATACTGAACAACATTTGTGCAGAATGACAAGATCTTTAATATGATTCCATAAAAAAAGAGCTGACTCATCACATTAAGGGCCAAAAGGGACTAAAATTCTTTTATCGATTACTCTTTTACAGTCAATATTTTGTTATACGTTAATGAAGAAAAATTGTTTATCGAAACAATCTACAACTGTATATTATAATTTTAATATCGTATGGTACATAATTAGGGGCCACAAGGGGCCAGAATGCTAAATCTTTGACGCTTTATATCTCGAAAGTGAGAAATATTTTGACAAGTAATATTGAACAAAAGATGTTCAAAATCATGTTCTGAACAATCTGCAACCTTTCATTTTTCGCTAAACGTCCCCATTAGGGAGTTGAAGGGTTGGCCCCTAAATAGTTCTTTTGCGAATAACTCGAAAACGAAAAAGAATCTCTGAATAGTTGTTGAACAAAAAGTGTTCAAAAATCCTAAGAGCTTTAAGATGAAATCCAAAAAAAGGGGCTGGACACACAAATTAGGGGCCAAGAGGGGCTAAAGTCTTTTTTCGATAACTCTTTAACAGTTTTCGCTAAACGTCCCCATTAGGGAGTTGAAGGGTTGGCCCCTAAATATTTCTTTTGCGAATAACTCGAAAACGAAAAAGAATCTCTGAATAGTTGTTGAACAAAAAGTGTTCAAAATCCAAAGAGCTTTAAGATGAAATCTAGGAAAAGGGGCTGGGTACTCTAATTAGGGGCCAAAAGGGGCTAAAAGTCTTTTTTCGATAACTCTTTAACAGTCAATAATTTGTTATACATTACTGAAGCAAAAATGTTTATTTCCTCAATTTACAACTGTATATTATGATTTTAAAGTCGTACATTACATAATTAGGGACCACAAGGGGCCAGAAGACTAAATCTTTGACGCTTTGTATCTAGAAAGTGAGAAATATTTTGATAAGTAATATTGACTAAAAGATGTTCAGTCTTTTTTCGATAACTCTTCTACAGTCAATAATTTGTTATACATTACTGAAGCAAAAATGTTTATTTCAACAACTTACAACTGTATATTATGATTTTAATGTCGTATATTACATAATTAGGGGCTACAAGGGGCCAGAATGCTAAATCGTTGATGCAATATATCTCGAAAGGGAGAAATATTTTGACAAGTAATATTGAACAAAAGATGTTCAAAAGCATGTTCTGAACAATATGCAACCTTTCATTTTTCGCTAAACGTCCCCATTAGGGAGTTGAAGGGTTGGCCCCTAAATATTTCTTTTTCGAATAACTCGAAAACGAAAAAGAATCTCTGAATAGTTGTTGAACAAAAAGTGTTCAAAATCCAGAGCTTTAAGATGAAATCCAAGAAAAGGGGCTGGGTACTCTAATTAGGGGCCAAAAGGGGCTAAAAGTCTTTTTTCGATAACTCTTTAATAGTCAATAATTTGTTATACATTACTGAAGCAGAAATGTTTATTTCATCAATTTACAACTGTATATTATGATTTTTATGTTGTATGGTACATAATTAGGGGCCTCAAGGGGCCAGAATGATATATCTTTGACGCTTTATATCTCGAAAGTGAGAAATATTTTGATAAGTAATATTGACTAAAAGATGTTCATAATCATGTTCTGAACAATATGCAACCTTTCATTTTTCGCTAAACGTCCCCATTAGGGAGTTGAAGGGCTGGTTCCTTAATATTTCTTTTCCGAATAACTCAAAAACGAAAAAGAATCTCTGTATAGTTGTTGAACAAAAAGTGTTCATAATCCTAAGAGCTTTAAAATGTTCTGAAGAAAAAAGGGCTGATCCCTAATATTAGGGGCTGTGAGGGGCCAAAAGGCGATTTTAGAAGTCTTTATTGTTCAATGTCTTTTTACAGATTATGGAAAATCATTACTTTAGAATGAAAATCTCATTCAAAATCTTATCTCATCTCATCAAGAATCGAACGGAAGACCCACTCGTTGTTCACAACGAGATCGTATCTAGTTATTATTATTATTCTTTTTCTCTGCACAAATTTTGTGCAGAAGATTTCTCAGAGATGGCTCGATGGATTTCCTTCAAATTTTCAGGGTTGTTGCAGGATAATCTGAAGTTTATACCATTTGAAGGATTTTTTGAAAATCACTTTCGGTCTAGAGTTATCGCCCTTTTATTAAAATTTAGCGGACCTTCTTGTCCGTCGTTGATCTCAGAAACGACTTGAGATAGAGCGCTGAAATTTTCAGTGATGATAGAGGACATGTCCCCATGTTACTGGGAGTTTGGATAAATTCCGGAAGTACCTAGTATGGAAGCCCGGTAGGGGTCAAAATTTAGGACACAAATTAAGAGTAATTTTTTGAGACATTTTTAATGATATCTTTTAAAATATAATTATTTTGTTAAAACATACTGAACAACATTTGTGCAGAATGACAAGATCTTGAATCTGATATCAAGAAAAAAGTGCTGACTCATCACATTAGGGGCCAAAAGGGGCTTAAAATCTTTTTACGATAACCCTTGTACAGTCAATATTTTGTTATACATTACTGAAGCAAAAATGTTTATCTCAACAATCTACAACTGTATATTATGATTTTAATATCGTATGGTACATAATTAGGGGCCACAAGGGGCCAGAATGCTAAATCTTTGACGCTTTATATCTCGAAAGTGAAAAATATTTTGATAAGTAATATTGAACAAAATATGTTCAAAATCATGTTCTAAACAATATGCAACCTTTCATCTTTCGCTAAACGTCCCCATTAGGGAGTTGAAGGGTTGGCCCCTAAATATTTCTTTTGCGAATAACTCGAAAACGAAAAAGAATCTCTGAATAGTTGTTGAACAAAAAGTG
>PRKT01001290.1:77115-104072 GCA_003671525.1 Saccostrea glomerata | reverse complement strand
CTTTGTGTACTGGAATATGGCAGATCCCATTATTTCCTGAACTTGTTTCTTCTCTCTGAATGTTTTTTTTTTCAAGTTTGGAAAATGAAACAAGTCAAAGAGTGAAAGATCTGGCAAATATAATTGGTGTGACAAAACTTTAACATTCTGTTTATCCCCTAAACACCTTTACTTTTCAGGGCATGTGGATTTGGACACTGTCATGAAGAATTTAATTTAGTGGATTCCTAATTCTTGGTCTTTCCTCTTGTAAACCTTTTGATTTTTTTGCAAAAAATTTTACTCCCAAGATTCCTCCAGAAATTTCACTGCCTCACCAAATAAGAATTTGAACAAGACCACTAACATTTACAAAAATGGCATATAAAACTTTCTTTGTGCTCTTGCAATTTTATACACTTCTCAGACCTTTGCTGTTTTTGTCAAGTGCATCTTATAGTAAATTTATTTTGAGGGTTTAAAGCAATGGATTCAAGTTTCAGTAGCTGTTTGAATATCAGACAAAGGTGGCAAATTACAATTTCTGTTTTTTTTTTAAAATAAAAATAATTGTTTAGATATACTTACACACTGTAGTTTGCACTAATTTTTCAAAATATAGCATGATCATTGAGTACCAGGCTTTTTAACTGTCAAATGTTTCTTTAAACAATGTGAACTATCCCCAAAATGATGCCTATCAAATTTGCTGTGTGTTAAAACGTCAATCAAACATCATCAGTAATAATTTGTTGAGTTTTGGCAAACAGTACATTGTTTGTTGTAAGCCCTTGTCACCAAGGAGGGTACTCATTTTTGATGCACATTATATAATTTTTGTTCATTGAAATCCACTTGCTCATATGTTTATAAAACAGGCAAGGGTTGCTGTAATTTTCACAAATTTCAGTGAATATTTCTTTTGGATTCTTAACAAATCTTAAAGCAGCTTTAATGAAGTGATAAAAAAATATAAATGGTGCCTGTTTTGAAGTGTAACAGTTGAAACTGACACCCACATTAATCTAAATGGTGAAAATGGTGAACTGTACATGCTTTTGCACTAATGTGACATTTTCATAGTACCTGTTGTCAAGCCTATTGCTAACACTGAGGGTAATATTTAAGAAATAAACAATGTTATTCAGTGAACATGGCGTTATGAATAGCAATTGCTCTGCTGGCATATTCCATGATGCGCGCTAGCGCATCATGGAAAATATGCCAGCAGAGCTATTGCTATTCATAATGCCATGTTCACTGAATAATCGTTGTTTATTACTTATATTTGCATTCTTTGATTTTTTTCAAGAATATCAGAGGAAATCCTGACTTACAGAAGGACCCAGCTTCTTGTCTTAAATGAAGAAAAAAATACGGCTTTAAAATCAGTAAACCTGATTAATGCTCCTTTTCTCTAATAAATCACAAACATATTTATAAAGTATTTCCCTCTCAAACACAGTTATCTGGATACAAGCATCACCGTCATCACATTTTTGTTTTGATGCAGTTGTGACGTCATTGATCAACGTTATTATGAATATGCCAGCAGAGCAATTGCTATTCATAACGCCATGTTCACTGAATAACATTGTTTATTTCTTAAATATACCCTCAGTGTTAGCAATAGGCTTGAATACAGGTACTATGAAAATGTCACATTAGTGCAAAAGCATGTACAGTTCACCATTTTCACCATTTAGATTAATGTGGGTGTCAGTTTCAACTGTTACACTTCAAAACAGGCACCATTTATATTTTATCACTTCATTAAAGCTGCTTTAAGATTTGTTAAGAATCCAAAAGAAATATTCACTGAAATTTGTGAAAATTACAGCAACCCTTGCCTGTTTTATAAACATATGAGCAAGTGGATTTCAATGAACAAAAATTATATAATGTGCATCAAAAATGAGTACCCTCCTTGGTGACAAGGGCTTACAACAAACAATGTACTGTTTGCCAAAACTCAACAAATTATTACTGATGATGTTTGATTGACGTTTTAACACACAGCAAATTTGATAGGCATCATTTTGGGGATAGTTCACATTGTTTAAAGAAACATTTGACAGTTAAAAAGCCTGGTACTCAATGATCATGCTATATTTTGAAAAATTAGTGCAAACTACAGTGTGTAAGTATATCTAAACAATTATTTTTATTTTAAAAAAAACAGAAATTGTAATTTGCCACCTTTGTCTGATATTCAAACAGCTACTGAAACTTGAATCCATTGCTTTAAACCCTCAAAATAAATTTACTATAAGATGCACTTGACAAAAACAGCAAAGGTCTGAGAAGTGTATAAAATTGCAAGAGCACAAAGAAAGTTTTATATGCCATTTTCGTAAATGTTAGTGGTCTTGTTCAAATTCTTATTTGGTGAGGCAGTGAAATTTCTGGAGGAATCTTGGGAGTAAAATTTTTTGCAAAAAAATCAAAAGGTTTACAAGAGGAAAGACCAAGAATTAGGAATCCACTAAATTAAATTCTTCATGACAGTGTCCAAATCCACATGCCCTGAAAAGTAAAGGTGTTTAGGGGATAAACAGAATGTTAAAGTTTTGTCACACCAATTATATTTGCCAGATCTTTCACTCTTTGACTTGTTTCATTTTCCAAACTTGAAAAAAAAAACATTCAGAGAGAAGAAACAAGTTCAGGAAATAATGGGATCTGCCATATTCCAGTACACAAAGGGCCATACTCAAAAATTAAAATATGATTGTGACGTAAACCTTTTGTTTGTGTTGTTCATTCTATAGCTTAGTGTTGAGCTTACTCCCCTTACAATCCATTAAGTCACCTGTAAGTGTCCATTCTTTTTGGAAAACTGTCCATTCTTTTTAAGAATGGACAGTTTTTTTCAATAAGAATGGACAGTAAAAAACAAACAGAATGGACAGTTAAAACAAATTGAATGGAGAGTTACAGGTAAACCTTGGCATGTGCTCAAGAGGGAAATAAAAACAAATTAATACATTAAATACGATTTAATGTACATGTGAATAACAAACAGAACTTTGAGATATAAGTTAATCCAGAACACAGTGTCTGCATCAGATCTCTTTGATTTCACACATTTAAATCCGTGAGTAATGCACATTATTTCAATTCGCAAATATCGATTGTGAAACTATGATTATCTCATTTTTGTGAATTTGGCGTGCCATATTCAGAACAAAGAGAATCATGTTTTAAGTAGGAGAAAGGCCTCAAACTGTCCATTTTGTGAAAGAAAGAACTAATCTCGGGCCTACGGCCCTCGATTAGTTCTTCCTCTCAAAGAATGGACAGTTTGAGGCCTTTCTCCTTTACATACATTTAAGGACTAATGACCCCCTGCTCTAAATTTCACATTTTTTTTAAAAAAATTCTAACTTTGATTTTCGTCAACAGCTATGGCAGCAGCTTCAAATGGAAAATAGTATCAGGTATAAAGCGCTGCTAATGTTTTTTAGAAATGAATTTTATGTCAGATCATGATATGAAGAAATTCTAACACAGAGAATAGACAGAATAACGATTTTTTTTATCACGACATAAAATTTAAAATATGAGGTATGTTTAAATATGATAATGATATTTAGTATCATATCTATTGAAACCGTAATAGAAAGCATAATCAAGTGCTGCTTGGTAAGTCAGAATAGTTGTATAATGTTGCATGTGGTTGTACAGGTCTGGACGATTTCCAAATAAGGAAGTCAAGAGCGATAACCGTGAATTACTATAAATACACAGAATAAACAAGGAGCAAGTCCTTCTGACCAATCAGATAACATCATTTATACAAACCCATGAGAAAATAAATAAAACACGTGGTTTTATAGTTTTTTGCTAAAAAGATTTTTTGGAACAATTTTTTTGTAAAGTTTATACACTTTTAGGAATAATATAATATTTATACAGTTTTACCGTGAACAAACATGACATTAAGAATTAGAAAGCGTTTTAAGTAGGATTAAAAATCTTTCACTATAGGATATAGCAATCCCAGAAGTTTAACTTATGTTGAAAATTTGATATAAATACGGAAAATTTCCAGTTTTAGAGCCTGATATAAAATCTTATGGAATGGATAACAGTTTTAATTATTTTTTGAGTGTTTAATTATAACTAAACCGTCCATACAGTTTCCAGTATGCGAGGTAAGATATTGGTATCTTACTGTATCTACTTTGTATTCTAACGCGCGGTGACAAGGTTAAAGGATAATACAGTGTATAATTTAAAAAGAAGCCAATTTACAATAAATTTCAATCCTGTTCGAATCCCACTGTGGGACGTGGAGACTGGTCCTTCGGGTGAGACCGTATGAACCGAGGTCCCGTGTCGCATAGGTGCTGGCATGAAAAATATCCCTCCCTGCTCAATGGCCCTAAGTGCCGAGTATAGGACAAAATTTGCAGCTCTCCACCTGCAAGTGGTGGCGTCTACATATGAGTGAAAATTCTCGAGAGGGACGTTAAACAATATACAACAACATATAGCCATTAAATTTCAAAAAGTAGCTGACTGTTACCTACTTTTCTGTTGATGTTCTTCGAGGACCCATGATGCATTGACTGACAAAGTTTGGGGATCTAAGCAAATTAGAATTTGAAATATATACATGTAAATTCAGAAGTTTGTCAATGCGACCTACTTTTAAATCGGTGATCTGCGAGGACCCAAAATGAATCAACTGACAGAGATTGATGATTCTATCCCAATTAGTACCAGAAATATTTAAATATAGCCATAAAATTTCAAAGTCAAGGTGACCTTCTTTTTAGTTCAAGTTCTCAGAGGACCTAAGTTTTGATTATCATAGGCCTTAAAGTGTTCAAATAATCCTCTTAAACAATTTGAAAATGAATGCCTGCAAAAATATAAAAAGTAGTTTAAAGTGAACTACTTTTTATGAATCTGTTTTAATACATCAACTTCAACAAGGTTACATGATTCTAAACCTCTCAGTAGCTGAAATAATTAATAAACCTTTAATATTTCCAGAATGATAAGCTATCAAATTCAAAAAGTAGGTCTCGATGACCTACTTTCAGTTATCATACTTTGAGGACCCAAGATGCATCAACAAGGTTTGATGGTCATAGCCCTTAAAAAGTCCAAAACATGCTTCTTGATTAATTTGGAAAAGAATGTATGCATAATTCAAAAAGTAGGTTACTGTGGCCTATGAGTCGGCATGATGTAACATTCTAAGATGCACCAAATGACAAAATTTGATCATCCTCATCCTTACAGTAAGCAAAACATCTTTAAAAATCTTCTTCTCCAGAACAATTGGGACAGGAGAGATGAAACTCCTGTTGAATCATCCCCAGATAGTTTACATGTACATGTATAAATCAATTAAAGGTCCTCCACACAGCTTATGTTCTCATATTATTGAGCATTACTTTTAACAAGCATATCAACCTTTAAAAACTGGCCAGGAATTAAAGCATAATTTAAACCGATTTTTTAAAATAATACTTTCACAAGTTTCAAGATATTTTTCCCAAGGCGTTTTCATACCTAGCACAACGAACTTTGTCTTACCCTTTCTTATATTTTTAAGCTCACATATTAAAACAATTAAAACTTAATTTTATCGGTCATTCTGTGATCATCCCATGGGTTCATTGATTATGATAAGGATGTCGCTTTCAGTAAACTGCATACTTTTCCCTAAGTAAAACCTTTATTTCTAAAGCATTTGTAAGACTCTCTTACAATTGGTGTCAGGCAAATCGCCAGTGCACAAACTAGATAAAACAGGAAGTAAAAGTATTTTTTTCTCTATATATGTCACAAGTCATATGTTGTGGAGGATCCTTAAATGTAATTCATACTTTTTGAATTTTGATAATAAACCCTCACTCATGAAATAACTACTGCTAGCTCAGTTTTCACAGCACCTGTAGTTTCAAAAATAGTGATCAGTGTTCACTGAAAACCAAAATTTAAATGCAAATAATTCAATGAATATTTGCCTGAAAAAAATGTTGCTGGTAAGGGTTGAAATTTAAATGAAAAAAAAAATTGACTGCAAATGCATGAACTACAAGTATAATGCTAGCAACAAATAGATAGCTGACCACTCAAAGATTCATTTGCATGTTTAATGATGCTGAGAAGCAGGTGACACAGGTATAATTGGAAAACTCTAGTTTCTTGAGAAAGTTAAACCAGTTCACCAGTCTTATTTCTTCTCTTCCAGTATCCTATCAAAGGATCCCATAAAATATGACTATGAAACAATACACAACTTGTCTGTGTATGGATGTGAATTAGGACGAACAACAAAAGTGGGCCTCCGAAGTTGGAATATGACAGTACAGTACTGGTTAGCTGCTTATTGTCACCGCAGAATCCCAAACTCACTCAAAGCTTATCGGTAATACAATAAATGACATAATTACTCTAATGTTAAATGCCAGTACTAATATCTGTGTGGTTTAGATCTGTGTTATGTAATGATGCTATATATGATAACATGGATCTGTGTTATGTATGATGCTATATATGATACCCTGGATCTGTGTTATGTAATGATGCTATATATATGATACCCTGGATCTGTGTTATGTAATGATGCTATATATGATACCCTGGATCTTTGTTATGTAATGATTATATATATATATATGATACCCTGAATCTGTGTTATGTAATGGTGCTATATATGATACCCTGGATCTGGGTTATGTTATGATGCTATATATGATACCCTCAGTGTATTTGTGTTACGTAATGATGATGGACATCACATTACATGTGAAGTGTGTAAAAAAAAATTAACTTGTGTCTGTATTCAAATCAAAAATTGCTGTATTGAAAAAAAATTATGACACAATAATTTTTAAAATCTTAATGTACTTTTAGTTCTATATACACCCATACCTGACAATAAATTAGTGATAACTAAAAACTTTATCATGAATGGAAACTGATATTTTTCACCACATCTTTATACATGTAAATAGATCGAAACATTTCTACTCCATAGATCCAAAAAATTAGGAAGGACAGATAGATTATTTATAAGTACAGAAAAATTAGCGAAATCCCGAGGACTTTTGAATTTTATTCACTACATTCGTAATTCGTTATATCCGTATATTAATGATTTTGTTTAACTATAAATATAACCAATTTGGAATTTTTGGAGGCACATTTTCCTTCAAGTATTATTGCAAAATATTTTTACAAAACATATCTTGGATAACTAAGGTTTTATCAAGATTTGAGTTTTACATAAATACAAATATTTGATGAAAACATAGGTAATCAGAGATTACAGAGCTCACGTCAACAAATGTTGTCTTTAAGTAAGGCAGCAAAGTCACACAATTACCCAACAAATAGTGTACATCCAAAAATGCAAAATTTACGCAATTTTATCTTTGGAATAGACCAATATAAAAACTTCAAAATAGTTCTTCATCACAAAAATGTGATTAAAATCCAGCATCTGAAGCAAGTTCGAGAGTTTCCATCCCTTGATGCATCATTTGTTGAAGTTTGGTTTATATAAGCCTTATAGTGTCTTGGTAATAGACCTGAACCCATAACTATTACCTGGTCCATTATCTAGAAAATGTATGTCGAATTCAGCATCTGGAGCAAGTCCATTGGTGTGCATCCTTAGATGTATCATCCATACAAGTTTGCACAACAAAGGGCTTATAGTTATTTAGAAATAAAACCTGCATAAAAATTTAACCTATTCACTCATCCAGAAAATGTAGGTCAGATTCAGCATCCAAAGCAAGCCTGGTAATGTGCATCCGTAGATGTATCATCCATGCAAGTTTGACAACATAGTGCTTATAGTTTCTTGGAAATGAGACCTGCACCAAAACATTAACCTGTTCACTCAACCTGAAATTGTAGATCAGAGTCAGCATCCGAAGCAAGCCTGGTAATGTGCATCCTTACATGTATCGTCCATGCAAGTTTGGTCAACATAGGGCATATAAGTTCCTTGGAAATGAGACCTGCACCAAAAACATTAACCTGTTCACTCAACAGGAAAATGTAGGTCAAATTCAGCATCCGAAGCAAGCCTGGTAATGTGCATCCTTAGATGTATCATCTGTAGGAGTGAAACGATTCACCGCGGTATCGGTTCACCGCGGTATTTTTTCTCGGTTCGATACACGGTACAAAATCTCTACTTTCGGTTCGGTTCGTTTTTCGGTCGGGATCGTCATTCACTCGTGTTTGGCATAAGGTATAAACATGCTTTTCTGTATAATTAGTTCAAAAATGTAAGTTTTTGTGGACTTGAAGTTTGTAAAATAATTTTTAACAGTCAGATCAATTAAACTGATACATTCTATCCATTTTGCACATAAATTATTTTACCAGATTATGTAAAAGGTAGCATAAAACAACAATGAATCTGTTTCCTTCTATCAAAATGTATCGTATCGAAAATAACCGAACCGAGACTAAATTTTTCGATACGTATCGAACCGTGAAGGAGGCGTATCGTTTCACCCCTAATCATCTGTGCAAGTTTGGTCAACATAGGGCTTATAGTTCCTTGGAAATGAGACCTGCACCAAAAACTGCACCAAAAATGTTAACCTGCCCCAAAAACATTAACCTGGTCATTCCTTTACTAAAATTACAGCATCTGCAACTTTGACTGGTACAATGAAACACACTAGAAGCATCTTCCAGGATTGTCTTATCAATATAGGACATAGAAGTACTTAAAAAGAAAACTGCTTCAAAAAACTTAACCTTAACCTGGGACGCCGACGCCGAGGGTATTACAAAAGCTCCCCCAACTTCGTTGAGGTGAGCTAAAAATACAGTCAGTTTAATGAATCCAATTTTCAAATTTCATGGCATCGGAATCAGGGGGCTGAGCCCCCCCCCCCCCCCCCCCACTATTTTTGCAAATATATACAAAATATAGGCATTGAAAATTGGATTTTTTCCTTTTTCGTTGGTTAAGCCTCCCCACCCCCTTTCTAGTTTGCTTCTGAAGCCCATGAATTTTGAATATTTATTCCAGATGTAAATGTCATTATATAAAACCTCTGTTGGACTCAAAATCCGTTCGCTATACCTGTTAATTTGTTATATCTGCATGAGTTCATTATAACCATAAAATTTTACAAAGAATTGTAGAGAATTTGGCTAGGAACTCCGAAAAACTTTGCTATATCTGTGAATTCGTTATATCATACTGCATTCATACTAAACGAGTTTTACGGTAATACAAGTACTGAAACTGATATTAGCTTTAACTTACCTTTATATTAAACAAGTTTGAAAAGACAAGGTATGTGATTACTATTAGAGGTAGATCCTTTATTCTGTGTAACACAGGTTGTACAGATGGAATGCTGGCTACATTTGAAGTGTTCACCATATCAGCATAGGTTCTGTACTTATAGTAGGGACCTGAAATTAAGTATGTCCTAGAATACTCACTGTGCATACATGTACAATTTTTTAAATTTTCATATTCATAAACCATAGGCCTATTTTTCTAATTTAAGCTGGGATTCTAATTTTCTCCAGATAAGATTTGGAGTATGTTTATGATATCAATTGACCAATCAATGAGTGTATTGCAAAAGCTATAGAAATGACAGTATATTCATTTGTTATTTTTATTGACTCTATTTTTGGGCATGAAAAACAGGCAGAGTCACAAAAACATTTTTTACATGCAATTCCTTAAATAGCAATAGCCTCATCCAATTTCAGGTTAATGTTTTCAAAAATATTCTCCCTGTGAAAATGGGGGAGTTTAGACTTTGTGAAAAGTATTAAAGTTCTATATCTATATCATCAATAATAGAATTTCAAACTTCTTTCCTTCAAAAGTTATATGGAATGTTCAGTTTATGGCCAATATACAGAGCAAACAACACAAGATGATCGGCCAGGACAAACAAACATCCCCCTCCCCAATCCTTAAACACATGAAGCAGTCAACTGTCACAATAACACAACAACTTATTAGTAAACTTTCTAGTAGGAGGGAAAGTTGTAAATACCAATGACTCATCAATAAACTGTTCAATATAATATAAAATCACATATTTTTTCGGGTCAAATTTTCGAGGTTTGAGAAAATAATATTGGTTTGTTAGGACTTGATTTCGTGGTTGTGGAATTTTTACTATTATTGCATAAAAATTTTTAATTTCGTGGTGGCCATAAATTTGTGGGTCTCTCCATGTTGGAAGAGCGATTCAAGGCCCTTGGGCCTCTTGTTAAATTCAATATTGAATTTACACAGCACATTTTTAAATGAGTCTTTTTGACTCTCATATTAAATTTGAAGCATAACAAAGCACACACAATGTAGTATAAAAAATGAGGTGGATTCGGAACCATCGCTGCATAAAGTAATTTAGAGAATTGCTGTACAAATCCCTCAAAAGTAAACATTTTACAAAAATTGCCATAGCATAAAATCACAACGATCACCCATGGCGATCAGACTTGAATGGGTAGTTCTAAGATTCAAGAAATACATCGCACTATACTTTTTGAATCCAAGCTCTTTTTTCATTGCTCATATAAAATTGTATGATGAAATTTTTATAGATCATGGCTAACTCAGTGCGCGAGAATCAGTTGAATTATGTGCTATAAACATGACAGTGATAGATCATGGGTAACTCGGTACCTGAAAACAATGATACAAAGAATATAGAGTACCATTTAACTCAGGCATCTTCAGGACAAATATCTGATATGTCTTTAGTTAAAAGGTACTCTATTCATTACTTAAAGCATGCTTCCTAATGCTTTATGTCACAGTGATATTTAATTTCTAAGTTGTTGACAAATTTCAGCATGCTTCTAAGTGCTTTATGTGATATTTAATTTTCAAATTGATGACAGCATTCTTCCCTGTTATATTGCTTCCTGTTATATTGGTCGCCCGCATGGCGCAGTGGTCAGAGCATCTGCTCTAGAGTCGCAAAGTAAGGAGTCAATCCTTACGCCACAAGTAAGAATCCCACTGGGGGGCATGTAGATTGGTCCTTGGGATGAGATCATATAAACTGAGGTCCCTTGTCGCAGTGGGTGCTGGCAAGAAAAAGACCCCTCCTTGCTCAGTGGCCCTGAGTGCCGAGTATAGGACAAAATCTCTCCACTGGCAAGTCTCCATTTGAGTGAAAAATTTTTGAGAGGGATGTTAAACAATATACAATCAATCAATCCTGTTACTGTGAATTCATTAATTTTCGTGGGGGTTTAATTTTCGTTGTTTTCGATACATGGAGAGACCCACAAATTTATGGCCACCACGAAATTTAAAATTTTTATGCAATAATAGTAAAAATTCCACAACCACGAAATCAAGTCCTAATTATAAATAAACAATAGATAAATAAACAAATAAATAAATAATATCAAGATTTTTTTTTCTGCACATATGTAACATGTTTTAAATCGATATTTTAATAACACGATTTTAATTGCTGAAAACATGACATTGTGTATTTGTTACATTAAATTAATCTACTTATATAGTAAATATGCTTATTCTTTTTACTAATAAAATAATATATATTTATTTGTCATTTTTATGCTTTTATGATGATTATTTTAGCTAACTTCTACATGTATTTGTATACATTTCCCGGCCGTGATTATACTCAGACAAGATGACTGAAAGAGGCAATCAAGTTATTTGTAAAAGATTAAATTTTCAAAACTAAATAAATAATGTGCTGTCATAGTTTTTATTGAAGAGCCAAGTGTACGAGAGAGAGAGAGAGAGGGAGAGAGAGAGAGAGAGATAGAGAGAGAGAGAGAGAGAGAGAGAGATAGAGAGAGAGAGAGAGCCTCCTCAATTCTCAGATATCAAATAAAAATTCTTATTATTTTTCCTAAATATTCCAAGCAGTAAAAGTTATCAATTTTTTAAGATTAACAAGTCCATTTGACAGTAATCATTGGCTTTAATTTTCCATCTTCAAGTTCACACGGTTTACATGAAATCCACTGCTTGTCCTGTCAATCAAAATCATTCGACACAGTGGAGATGTAGAAATCTCGTTTCACCGAACATGCCGAGGGCAAAGAGTCACGTAGTATTCCCAAGAAGTTTTAATATTTTTTCATATCATTTCTAGATCTGTTTCTTGCATTTCTGCAGAAATAAAAAGATAAATAATGGGTATATATACTTGGAAGGATTAAGTTAGAATTTGAATTTGAAACATATTCCCTGCCAATCTAAAATACTACTGTAGGCACATGTATATTTTGAAAAATACTATTGTTTGATGACTGTTTTGATGTTCGTTTTTTAGACTAATTTTCTTGTGTTACAATACACATTAAATATTAATTTAAATATACTGAAAATACTACCTAAGAATTTGATTTCTGGAGAAATGGCGCCCGGGGGAGGGGGGAGGTCTTAGTTATACTGAATGGCAAACATTAATATTTTATTAAGGTACGGTAAAGGAATGAATTTTACCTCTCTAATAATAGATCGAACGACGACGGACGAAAACGGATAGCAATAGGTCACCTGAGTTTACTCAGGTGACCTAATAAAGGGAAAAATATTCAGTGGATGTAAATATTATAACATACAAGACTATTGTGTCAAGTACTCACCAGTAAATTGTCCAATATAGCAGAATGTATACTGGAACATATCAAGAGCAGATGGATTGATGGACTTGTACTGTCTCCAGTCGGCTTTATCCTCAGCGCGGGTCACATCTTTATTCCAAGCTTCCGTGCAGGAATCATGAATTTCAAATGCCAATCCAATTAACTTGAAATATAAATATTACTCATTATCATAAAATAAAAGTGCTTATACTTATGCTTTAGAACATGAACTAATTTTTATATATCACATATATTAAACTCAGTCCCAGGGCTTGAGTTCTGATATATAAAGTGAGAAAGAGGAGTGACTTATGATCTGCATTATTAAGTACATGTATACTAACAAGGAAATGTTTGTGGGGGAATTTTTTTGATGAATTTGTGACTGATATTTCATTTAGGATAGCTGTTGTTCAGACTCCTTTAAAAAGCTGCATGACACATTTTGATCCCCTTAAGGGTTTTTATTATGTCTCAAAATATTTTTTGATAACAAAGTTTACATGTGAAAATCATCCATCAAATTTTTTTGTCAATCCTGGTCAATCAAAGTACTTACAGTGTTTTTACAAATTGGCTCAATGGCTTTGTCTATTAAACCTCCTAGAAATTAATTGGGTAACTGACAGATAGTTAAATAATTTGTGGTTTTTGGATGAAAAATGTGCACAGGAATTAAAGGTTTTAGGATTTTTTTTTTTTTGCTGGGGACTTGGTCGGTGCTAGGATTTGTCTCCATTCAGAGAATGATCACTTTTTTTCTGTATTATAAAAGATCTAATGAAAATGGTACTTTCAAAACTAAAAAAAAAAAAAAAACCAACATGCATTTTAAAAGTCACGCACACATCACCAACTTAAATGTTGTCAAGTTTGAAGTGTCCTTTCTAGTGTATAGTCCCGGAAACGGTCTACTTTCCCACCTGAACAGTGAACGAACGCAGAGCGAACGGTGAGTGAACGATGTGAGAACGCTGAACGCAACTTGGTGAACGATGTGTAAATGGTGAGTGAACGCAGAACGTGAACGGAGCGTGAACGCAAGTGCAAAGTGAATGGTGAAAGAGAGGTGAACGATTTATTTGGAATGCCTTTTTTTGTTTTTAAATATGTGTTAGAAATAATTTTTGTGTGTGCATTCTTGTCTTGTAAAAGACTTGGATTATTATCCATCCATTAACGATTTGTCGTCTTTTACATTACAACAAAATGTTGCCGTGCTTGAAGCATTTGTACATTGCCCTTATTTAGATTTAATATTTTAGCATCGTTCTACATGCATGTAGGTACTTATTGTATTATTTTCCAGGGAAATTTCATGGATAAGTAACAGCTAAGGTATAATAATAGAAATATAAATATACTGTAGATCACTAAATTTTTGCGACACCTTATTTTCTCGAGATAGTCATTGTCTCTTGATTAGCAAGACAAAATTTTCGCGAATCGTGGTTACTGCACTATATAATCTTAAGGAATGCTATTATATGCGAGAATTAAATTTTCGCAAGTACACAGTTTCGCGTTATTACGTTCTCGCCAATAAAAAGTGATTTACAGTAGTAGATACTTTTTGTAATGAAATAATTAGTCTTCAAACACGATATCTTAGTTATCTAATAATCTAATAATTTTAGTTATTTAATAGTTAATTAATAATAATTAATTTATAAAAAAACGTGTAAATCCTTACCGTCAAAAAGATAAGTCCTTTTACTTCGGAGTTTCGAATGACAATGAAGACCGAACAATAAGTGAACAGTGAACGCAAGGTGAATGCAAAGTAAACGGACTAAGAGCGAACGGTGAACGTTTTGTGAATGTGAGCACACAGTGAACAGTCAAGACAAATTTTTACTGGCCTTGCCGACAGGACCAACGGATTTCGACAAGTCAGGTCCATAGTCAAAGTCATATCGTCAAATTTAAAATTCCTTCCCACCTAGTCGAGTATTCTTTGTATTTGACTTAAAATTTCATTTGGTAAATGTTTTCTTAAGATATGCTTTACAAGTTCTAATATGTTCTATTTCCACTATAATGGAAGAGTTATACTTTTTAGTTCACTCTTTTGTCAAAAAGTACAGATCTCGTGGGAATTCTGGGACGAACATAATAATTATAAACATTATAAACATGTAAACAATACGTTGAATGTTAATTGATCATCAAATCCTAACAAAATGCAATTGAAATATTTTATTGTTTTTGACTTTATATACATCAAGAAGGTATAACAACGATATCAATTCATATCTATTCCAAAATGTTGAAATTTTTTATTAATGGATGATGAATTTAGTGTTCTCGCTCTCTTACATGTCTTTTAGTTCTTCTAATTCTTAAATTAGGATGACAAATACATGTACATTGTAAAGTTGGCCTAATCATGCTTACTGGTATTCTTACCCGAAGTGTTACAAAGAGTTGCACGGCATTTGATAGTGGTGAAACTTGTGGTATTCCAAAATGATGACATGTTCTGAAGAATGCAAGATACCCAAAACACCATACAAATGCATATATGTGGCATTTCCTGCAAAAAGAAAAAAAAGTGAATTTCAAGTTATTGATTTGACTGACCAGAACAGTCAAGAAGATTGTACCTGTAACTACAAAAATTGGTCATGTTGATAAAATAAATGCAAAACCCCCATTTCAGTCCTTCAAATACCGGGTAATCTAAAAAAAATTTGAAGAAATTTTCTTATTTGTCCAATTGTAAAGAAAGTGTAAAGAAAACCAGAAGTCTCTGTCAAGACTGCAGCTCTTCTGGTTTGTACTTACAATAAAGGAAGAGATAAAGTAGCAGTTAGGACAGGAAACTTTACAAAAGCAATAAATAGAATAATGATTTTTGATTAAGTCTCTTTTTGTGGCAAAATTCCAAGAAGACTAAACAACTGTAGAGTAGCTTTTAATAAAATTTTATAGAATTTTCAATTTTAGTTACCATGTTCATCTAAATCAAAAACACAAAACTGATAATTATGTATCTCAGTTTAGTCTACTTGCATGCCAAGTTATACTGAAATCAGACCAAAACACTGTATGAGAAGTAGCATTTTAAAAGTATTTCACAAAAATTTCTGTTTTTAGTAGGGATGTCAAATCGGTCATTTTTTAATACTCGGTTACTCGGACGTTTTTTCGATCGAGTACCCGGGTACTCGGTAAAAGTGTAAATAAATAAGAACAAGTAAATTGATGAATGTAAAACATTATAAACACTTGTAGATATAAAACCACATGCTCTGATAGGAGGTTTACACGTAAATGCATTTCTGTTGTAACAATGATGAGAACTAAATTTAATTCAACATTTATTTAAGTTCTATTTATTTATCAGATAAACACAAGAAATAAAATATGAGTGGTTCATGGTGTTTTTGTTTAAAAAAAATAATCTAGCTACTCCGTAATTGTAATATGTAACTCTTTGTTTATTTGACGTCAAGGTATATATCACTCGCACAGTTTGACTTAAACTTGACCAAGTTCTGACAGAGCCGATTTACGATTTTCGTATACTTTTCGATCTTAGATTATATAGTATCACGGGGCGGTATTTTGTAGTTTGGTGAACGATGGACATCAGTTTTTTTTAAGCCTTTGCCTTCAACTATTTGTACATGTATTGGCATGTAATCAAACACAACCATATCAACAGTCGTGCGTGTAATATCATCTGTCTCTTTTCCCGAGAATTTACGGCTTCTCAGAGAATTGACAAAATTATCTAATCTATTTAATCATAACAGACCTTAAACAATGTTCAGTGAAAACAAATAATTAAACAAAATCAAAACATAAGGATGGAAGACAGCCGAAGGTGAGAAAAGCCAGGCAACAGGTGCTTGGTCACGATAATTACTGTATAAACACTGCCACGGGCGATAACGGTCATTTAGTGGAGTAGGAAACCCTAATTACTGTATGTAAAAGTGCAGTAAGTATTTTACGTTTTAAAACAGATTGTTTAATCCATTAATGAATAAGCTTAGAAATATTCAAAAATATACATCCGAGTAACCGAGTACCGATTTTAGTTGACATCCCTAGTTTTTAGTAACCATGGCAACACAGTTCAGTGAAAACTTTAAACTGATAGACAGAATTATGTATCTTAGTGTAGTCTACTTGTGTGCCAAGTTATATTGAAATCAAAACAAAACTGTAGGAGTAGTAGCATTTTGAAAAGATTTCACAGAAATGTCTCTTTTTAGTGACCATATGAATCTTAGTGTAGTCTACATCTGTGCCAAGTTACATTGAAATCAGACAAAAACTGTAAGAGAAGTAGCATTGTAAAAGTATTTCATTAAATTTCTATTCTAAGTAACCACGGCAACATCATTCATCGAAATCAAATGCCGATTCACAGAATTATTATCTTAGTGTAGACTACTTATGCACCAAGTTATATTGAAATCCGACCAAAACTGTAGGAGAAGTAGCATTTTAAAGGTATTTCATAAAATTTATATTTTAAGTAAACACGGCAACACCGTTCATCAAAATAAAAAACCGATACACAGAATAATTATCTTAGTTATTATACTTGTACTTTCTTAAGAAAGTTCGGGTATATTGTTGTTACTCATGTCTGTCCGTCCGTCTGTCACACTTTTCTTCCCTGAACTCCTCCTACATTTTACACAGTAGCCTAATCATCTTCTAGGAGATGGTTGGTGGTATCATGTAGATGTGCAGTAAGGTTGCAGAATTTTGATTTTGCCCCCTGGGGGTCAAATGGGGGTCGAAAAATGACGTTTTTTATGCAAAAAGCCCTATCTTTCCTGTGACTCCTTCTACATTTTACTCAGTAGTAGGTCAAACTTCAAGGTCATGGGTAAAAACAAAAAACATAGTGTTTTTAGAATGGTATTGTCTCAGGTAAATACTAATACACATGTTTAATATGAAAGTTCTGTCTCTCATTCAAAATATATTACCATGATGACCATGCAAGTTTAAATTCATTGTGACAGATGTAAAGACTGATATACAAATGAGATTTAATGTCCCCTTCCTTTCGCGAAAATGAGGGACAATAAATGTCCTTGCTGTTCTTGAGAAGAAGATTTATGATGGAAAAAGTCCCCTGCATATTTCTATGTACCGGTAAATTGGTTGAAATCGGCCCCCTGGTTCTAAAGAAGAAGTTAAAAATGTGAAAAGTTTGCAGGCAATCAGATGGACGACAGACAAAATGTAATCAGGAAACAGAAAATCTCAAATGAGCTAAAATGTATGATTCACAAGTATTTGGAAAGGGTAACAGTTTCTGAAAAGCTGTTTTTTCATGCATCTTTGAGAAGCTGAAAATGTATGACATGACTATCCATGTTGAAAAACTGCACATTTCAGAAAACAGTATGATTGAAAATAGTTAATCAAGGTGATTTGAGTTGTAGCAAAATAAAGCTGAACTGGTATAGCTAATTCAACAGCAGAGCTAAGTCAGTTTTATTATGCACAACCTTTTCAACTCTTATAATGATTACAGACCTGTTTACCCAAATCATTGTCTCTCAGTATTTTTGATTAGATTTGCCCGTGAGATTTGGCTTTTGCCAGTAAGATTTCATTTTCTATCAATTTTAAGTAAAATAATGGAGAAAAACTGCTTTTTGATTACTAAAACATGGTTTAATAACAAGTTATTGGTATTTATATACCACAGTCTTTTGGCAAATCGACATATCTTCTGTGTTTGAAATCTTTTCTAGCGATTAAAATGTGTGAAACTAAGACAAATCGTAAGACAAGAGGCCCATGGGCCACATCGCTCACCTGAGCACTAAGGGTAGGAAAAAGTAGAAAATGGCTTTTTATTGTAAAGTTTAAATCCAAAAGTAGTCCCATGACCAATCATGGATTTGCTATTTTTTAGAAAATGATTTTTTAAAGAATTTTCCTATATATATCTTTAAAAACTTTGGTCGGCCATTTGGCCCCGCCCTACCCCTGGGGGTCATGATTTGAACAAATTTGAATCTGCACTACCTGAACATGCTTCCATATAAATATGTTGAATTATGGCTTTGTCATTCTTGAGAAGAAGATGTTTGAAGAATTTTCCTATATATTTCTATGTAAAACTTTGGTCGGCCATTGTGACTCCGCCCTACCCCCGGGGGTCATGATTTGAACAAACTTAAATCTACACTACCTGAGGATGTTTCTCCATAAGTTTCATTTTTCCTGGCACAGTGGTTTTTGAGAAGAAGATTTTTAAAACATGCCATCAAATTTTTATTAATTCCAAATTATCTCCCCTTGAATGAGGGCGTGGCCCTTTATTTGAACAAACTTGAATCCCCTTTACCCAAGGATGCTTTGTGGCAAGTTTGGTTGAAATTGGCCCAGCAGTTCTTGAGAAGAAGTCGAAAATGTGAAAAGTTTACAGACAGACGGACAGACAGACAGCTAGACAGATGGACAGACGGACGCCGGACAAAATGTGATCAGAAAAGCTCACTTGAGCCTTCGGCTCAGGTGAGCTTAAAAGTTCAAATGATGGGCAAAAAATTTATCAAAATCTAATTTACATCATTAATTAAATTCTCTTTTTTCAGACTGGTAATAAATGAAGCATATAAAATATGAATAAGAGGCTTAAGGTCACATGATCACCTGAGAATTTTATACTCAATTTTACAAATACATGTACTGTGTAAATTATAGAATTATTTTGACTTTTTCCTTAGAAAGCCAAATATGAAGGAGTGTGCATTTAAAGGCAAACACCTAAGCGCGGGTATTACTGTATCATGACAGCATATAGTAATAATATTGAAATCAGACCAAAACTGTAGGAGGAGTAGCATTTTAAAAGTATTTCATAAAATTTCTATTTTATAACCATGGCAACATTGTTCATCAAAATAAAAAACAGATTAAAGAGAATTATGTATCTTAGTATAGTCTACTTCTGTGCCAAGTAATATTAAAATCAGAAAAAAAACTGTAAGAGGAGTAGCATTTTAAAATTAACCCACTGAAATTTCTATTTCTAGCAATCATGGCAACACTGATCATTGGAATCCAAAACCGATACATAGAATTATGTATATTAGTGTAGTCTACTTGTGTGCCAAGTAATATTGAAATCAGACCAATTTAAAAGTATTTCATCAAATTTCTATTTTTAACAACCATGGCAACACCGATCATTCAAATCCACAACAAATACATAGAACTATGTATATAAGTGTAGACTACTTGTGTGCCAAGTAATATTGAAATCAGACCAATTTAAAAGTATTTCATAAAATTTCTATTTTTAGTAACCATGGCAACACTCATGTAAAATCATCCTCAGGTAGTGTACATTCAAGTTTGTTCAAATCATGACCCCTGGGTGTAGGGTGGAAATTGGTTCAGTGTTTCAGAGAAGAAGCTTAAAATGTTCAAATGTTAACACAAGACACACACCACAAGACGGACGAAAACGGATAGCAATAGGTGACCTATTGCTATCCGTTTTCGACCTAAAAATGCCATTAATTTTTCACTTATTCATAATTATCTCCCCTTGGAAGCGGGCGTGGCCCTTCACTTGAACAAACTTGGATCCCCTTTACCCATGGATACTTTGTAGCAAGTTTGGTTGAAATTGGTCCAGTGGTTCTTGAGAAGAGGATGAAAATGTGAAAAGTTTACAACAACAACAACAGACATAACGGACAAATATTTTATCAGAAAAGCTCACTTGAGCCTTCGGCTCAGGTGAGCTAAAAAGTATTTCATAAAATTTCTATTTTCAGTAACCACTGCAACTCCGTTCAGCGAAATCAAAAACTGATAAACAGAATTATGTATCCCAATCCCTTTGCAATTAGAAATTACAATAAAATATGTTCAAACCATGACACCCCACAGTCACAGATAACGGGGCCGGTGATTTTTGTATTTCTCCTTAACTCCCAATATAGAAGGGAAACACCAGGTACCCTTCTTTCCAAATATCTCCTTCTATTCTAATTCTTAGGGACAGCTGTGCTGCTGTGTATAATTTAAACAGACTCAACCTTGCTCCTTGCAGAATCCTCAACTCAGGAGTCAAAACATCTTCGTTAACCAAGGGTTTCTGATATGTTACTCTCTTCATAATCCCTTGGCATTTGGTGTTGATAGAAGTTGGGTTTTTTTCTTGAGAATTCTGATTGGGATTCGGTCAACCAGTCTGCGGGTCGACCAGTCAGCAATTGTTTTTTGTAAATGACAAAATGCCAACCCAAACCCCAACCCCCGCCCCTACCCCCAAATAATTTTGCTGGTATATAGAATGCTATAAAAACTTCATGTTTCAAAATACAATATAAGAGATAAATAATCAAAAAAATCCATTTCTAACTCTAAGTTCATTTAATTTCATCATTTTAAATAAGTATTAAAATACGATAATTCATATTTAATATTCCATTTGATTTCCATTTGGGTCCATTTGTGTTTCCATTTGGGTCCATTTGGGTTCCATTTGGGTCCATTTGGGTAAATCGACGCGCCGACCACACTTCATGGGGAGAGTAGCGTATCAAAAACCCTTGACTGGCGAAGAAGGAGTCAAAAGTGCTAATTTTGGTTTTACGATATTGGTACTAGATCAATCGAGCTACATCGGATAATTCAAACTAGCTCTAACCATAAAACTAGCCCCTAAGAATTTTAATGAGGTAACATGTTTATGACTAGTATCGTTTTTCATTTGTTAGAGCGAACCAGGAAACCAAAGATAAGTAGTTACATGTACACTGGTACACGTACAACGCCATTCTAATACATCACCTCTTATAGGATAACAATATTCACGTAAAAACTTAATATAAGTAACAATATTAACAATATAAATATCCGCATCAGTTTACCTTGGTCCCACAACTTTGATAATAAAAATGTTCACCAATGTTACAGCGATAGGGTGTAAACTATGACGACCGATCGTGATTAACGCCACTACTACTCCCATCAATGTGCAGGCTAGTTTTTTTGCCTCTGGGTATGATATTTGTTTCACTAACAGTCCAACAGGCACTGACAATACCAGGATAATGGAATAAACGACATCGTCCGTTACCTCCACCATTTTCTGGTCCTCTTCCATGAGAGAACCAGCTTACAGGTTGTACATTTCCTGCCTCTATTGACTGAAGAGTTAGGCGGCAGGTTTCAACATCATCATCACTTTCACTGTTACATGTATACTGAATATTATCTTAAGACACCAAACCATAATTGTCACCTGGGTAGGATCAATGCAAAGTGTACTGGAAGTTTGGAACAGGTAACTTTGTGTCATTTAATATAGGGAAGCATTTTTAGCTCACCTGGCCCGAGGATCATAAAACAGATTTGGACTTAATTTTTTTTCAATTTTTTGGGAATATATTTGTATGTATTGTGTTAAGAAAAAAAGAATGAAATTTTTATCACCTAGCTTGCATTTATTGTACTAGTGAAATGGGGGTAATATTTCAAAATATGGACAATTTTTCGTGATTTTATACACAATTATATCATAAAACTACCTAAAAGACGAAGAAATTAACATTTTAATTGAAAAAAAATAATAAATGATGGAATGTTAAGATTTTCACATATAATATATTTTACGGTGTCACCGTTGGGGCTAGCGCAGTCAGGATTACAGTCGTTTTACTGGTAACGAAAATTTGCCAGTATCGAATATTTTTTTTTAATTTAAATATTCAAGAAAAACATAGTATTGGGATTAAAAAATCTTACTAAGTAAATACAATGAAAGGATAAAATTGTCATTTTGTCCACGCTTCTTCTTGTAAACCACTCAAGACTGAATCTTGATATTTTCAGGGATGATAAAATATCTCTTTGAGTTATGCTTGATGTCTTTTGATTTTGCATCCGTCACTTCCGGTGATGTTAAATTTCAAGATTTTGATGCGCCCGGATCGATAGATCCAAGATGTATATTGTTTTTGTCCTGTCTGTTTGTCTGTTTGTCTGTCTGTATGTAATCTTTGTTGAAATATGGCTCCCTGGTGACGAAATTGTTTACCTCCTCAAATAAAAGAGTTCTTATAGTCTGTTTTTACCCTATGTGATGTTCAATAGCCACAGTAGACTTGGTTAAGAATCACATAGGGTAAAACAGACTATAAGAACTCTTTTATTTGAGGAGGTAAACAATTTCGTCATGGGAGCCATATTTTGAACTGGAGATTTCACTGAATATTTTTATGTTGGGATTTACATGACTAAACGGTAAGCTATGAAGAAATAATAGTGACAGAGAGTCAAATAAACAACTAAATGACTTAACTGAAGCGAACGGCAGTGTGGTCTAGGTGCATAATTCTTGCTATAGTCGGCCGAAGTTGGGGCCTAATTTCCAGACGTGAATTATTAGTTGTCGTCCAGAGATTCTGCGACGGCGTCAGTCCAAATATCTAGCCCAGCAGAATCTTAACAGAGATTAGTCTGTCTGTTGTCAACTTTAACCTTCGCCATAACTTTTCAACCATGAGAGATAGAGACTTTATTTAAGAAATAAGGTATCATTTTAAAACATCTATAGGGATCTAAATATGGGTTGGTCACGAGATTAAATTCCATAAAGCTCGAAGTATTTATAGCCTGATAGATGTTTTAAAATGATACCTTATCACTTATACTTACATTTGTTACTTATTTATTCTTCAAATTTGCCTGATTGTGACTTTAACGTGTGAAATGCATTATTTTTCAAACCCAACGGTATGTATGTAATCCACTGAACGCGTGTCGACCCTTTATGACGTCACAGAGAAATTATGTCAAATGTTTATCCAAATGCACATCTATGACCTCTTGACCCCGTACCTGTATTTATACAGTTATAGATACGCATTGCTTTCAGTAGTGTTATATAAAGGAGAACATTTGCAAACATAAATATTTTAGGTATGCATACTCCACTAGAAAAGTTATTTCAAATGACATCAAGGTCAATGACCTTGTGACCTTGACTGTGACCTATATGCTTAAAAAAAGCTTTTTCGAACTTTTGCCATAATATTGAATCATGAAAGATAAAGACTTCATAATTGGTATGCTTACTCCACTAATTAAGCTCTTTCAATTGACATCAAGGTCATTGACCTTGTGACCTTGACTGTGACCTATAAGCTAAAAATAGCTTTTTCGAAATTTGGCAATTTGGCTATCTACCATGAGAGATAGAGACCTCATATTAAGTATGCATGCAACATTAATTAAGCTCTTTCAAATGAAACAAAGGCCAATGACCTTGACTGTGACCTATATGCTAAAAATAGTTTTTCGAACTTTGTTGCCACCGGGCGCATAGTGTTTCACAAACACATCTTGTTTGAAAAATTTAGTAAACCATTTTGAATAAAGGTAATAAAAACTAATGTTCACATTTATAATCGTCAACGAAACGCATCCATTGTAATAAATTCCGATGTAAACAGGAAGTAGTTAAAAAAATTAAACTTTCTCCTTTGAATCAAAAGAAATAGAATAAAATGGTTTAAATTGAGTTTTTAAAAGTTTTTTTCTGTACTTGTGACTTTGAAAACTGCCGGAAATGAATCCTGAATTGTGTAAATTAGTCAAATGACGTCACTTCCGGTCAAAACAGAAGTAGTCAGAAAATGCAAATTTTTTGCAATTTTTGACATGTTTTTAGTTAATTTATGGCACAAGAAATGTCTAACCAAATTTTCCTTCTCTTGACATCACTTTTGGTCAAACCGGAAGTAGCCAAAATAACCTTTAATTTTGCAGGTTTTGAAGCAAAATTATAAATAGTAAATTTAAAAGTCAATGGAGGCACAGAGCTCCAGATAAGGTGCGTATTTGCAGAAATACGCATTGAATTTTACAAAATGCACATTGAAAATTAAAATTAGGCGTACAATTACCCATTAGCAATTGTAGATAAGCATTACACCAAGAAAGTACTGTGTACAACAGGTTGAAGAATACAAGTACGACTTACTTAATGATATGAATTGAGGTTAACCATGTTAACTCAGTGTTTGATTTTTCTCAAAACGAAGTACAGATTTAAAAGCCTTTTAGTGACCAGGAATATTCTAGTAATGACGACGACGATCTCCATTTCGAGAGGAAGAATCAGAGATTTAGATTAAAATCAATTTCTATAAATAGAAAGACTATGGGTTCATAGAAATTTTTCATTTCTCTCAACTTGCCATATTAACGATGATTCTTTTCTCTCAGTTTACTCTTGATATGATATCATCTTAAATGGAGGAAAGTTTTTTGTGTCTCTGACTCTATGGTTTTTTGACCTTCTGTACAATCTTTCTTGTCAAAAAAGAATGCTTCCCAATTTTAGCAAAAAAGTCTTATTGGTATTTTCAAAATTTATTTAAATAAATGCAGGAACTGGCCTTTGTAACTTTTTCACTCTTCAAAAACACTTATAAGGTCACCTGAGTAAACTCAGGTGACCTTTTGCTATCTGTTTTCATCCGTCGTCATATGTCATGCGTTAACATTTTAACATTTTCAGCTTTTTCTCTGAAACACTGAACGAATTTCAACCAATTTTGGCATATAGCATTTATGGGTGAAAGGGAACAAAAATTGTGAATTTCATTGTCCCTGCCCCCCTGAGGTGGGGCCAAAACCACTAAAATTAGTGAAATCTTTAAAAATCTTCTTCTTTACTCATGGACATCAAGCAGTCAAACCTCTACCAAAAGTGTGAAATTCATGGCCCCAGAGTCAGGGGTTCTGGTGTTAGGGTGGGGCTCTATTGATCATATAGTGAAAATGCATTATTTCTTTGAAAATCTTCTTCTCTGCTCTTTGGTATGAAGTAAACTAAATAAGCACATAGTTATGTTGAGCAAGAGTGCCTCTTCCAAAAGTGTGAATTTTATGACCCCAGAGTCCGGGGTTCTGTTGTTAGGGCGGGGCTCTATTGATCAAATAGTGAAAATGCATTTATTTTTTGAAAATCTTCTTTTCTGCTCCTGGGTATTAATAAATAAACTTACTAAGTACATAGTTATGATGAGCAAGAGTGCCTCTTCCAAAAGTGTGAATTTTATGGCCCCAGGGTCAGGGGTTCTGGTGTTAGGGTGGGGCTCTCTATTGATCATATACTGAAAATGCATCAATTCTTTGAAAATCTTCTTTTCTGCTTCTGGGTTTTGATAAACTAATTAAGTACATAGTTATGTTGAGAAAGAATGCCTCTTAAAAAAATTGTGAATTTTATGGCCACAGGGTGCATACATGTCCAAGAACGAATTCGATGTCGATATCGACGATATCGACAAGACTATGTCGATATCGTATCGATATCGATCGTGATCAGCACTATTAATTGGAAATACCTAATGCCATATTTGAGACTCTATATAACGTTGATGTCGTCGATATCGACAATATCATGACGATATCGTATCGATATCGATCATTTTTGCACAATTTATTTTAACATTGAGGTATAACATAATTTTACAAAGTCACAAGTAAAGTCAAAATTGATTCATTATTGGCTTGAATATGAAAATAAATTATGATAAAGAAAATTTTAGGGTTGTTATTGTTTTAGATTAGATTTAGAGTAAGATGTTGGGTTCGGGTGAAAATTCTTAAAAATGTTTTAACAATCATGATTCGATATCGATACGATATCGTCGATATCGACGATATCGACAGTAAGGTAAACTTATTAATCACAGAAGTGATGCAAAAATAAAGTTTTTGTATTAGGGTGAAGATTGGTAAAGTAATATGCTTTTGACAATCATGATTCGATATCGATACGATATCGACGATATCGATGGCAGGTAACATTTTCGTAAAAGTAAAGTAATTAAACATAAACACATTCAAAGTAACAGGGAAGGTATTTACCAAGGGCTGAGGAAACATGATTCGATATCGAAGCGATATCGTCGATATCGACGATATCGACACTTAAGGGAAAGATTTTTAAAGAAAGTTTTAAGTAACAGTTGTTAAAAACACCATATTAAGGATTGAAACCACAATTCTTGGAACAACCATGATTCGATATCGACACGATATCGAGGATATTAACAGTAAGAAAATAATCTTAAAACAGGAAGAATTATAATAAACACACGAGAATAGAGAAATATTATAGAAAACTAAAAAAAAAGTAATGTGTCGATGTCGTAACTACATCGTGTCTTGGACATAACTCACAGGGTGAAGGGTTCTGGTATTAGGGCTGGGTTCTATTGATTATATAGTGAAAATGCATTAATTCTTTGAAAACCTTTTCCTTGGCTCCTAGGTTTTATGCCACTGTATATAAATTTATGATGAAGTAAAGTGCATCTAGCAAAAATGGTTATTTTTTGTGCCCC
>PRKT01001290.1:56756-76999 GCA_003671525.1 Saccostrea glomerata | reverse complement strand
GCGGTCACTACAGAGCTTGGGAGGAAATCTGATATCCACTGCCCCATTATAAAAACCTGGCACATGGCATCAATTAACCACCAACAAATCTATCTTAAGCTTACCATTTTTTTCAATTCTCCATTTCTCAGAAAATAAATGGGAGAAAAATGGTCCATTCAAGCAAGTTGGATCACCAAACTGGCATTTCTTTTCCATTTACTCAAATAAATGGAAAGAAAATGCTGCATGTTTACCATTTAAAAAGCATTTTCTAACAGAAATGGTTTTTAAATGGTTCTGAAAAAATGGTTTTGTAGAATTCAAAGATAGAAAAATGTAGGAAAAATGGTTTTGAAATGAAAAATGGAAAGAAAATGCTGAATGAATGGAAATAAAATGGAAAATTGCCATTTCCTTTTGCTATGGGTTGTTTTCAATGTTATTTGTTGACTCAGGTAAGCTGGATGTGGTCATTTTATCTCTTGATTGGTTGCTATAGATTTGTAGAGGACCTGTGATAGCAATAGAGATGCAACACGTGTAGTGTTCATCTATTTATTGATCTTTAGAATCAATTATCATATTCACAAATCTATACATGTAGATTTTGTCTGCTGGGTCAGAACAGTGATCAAAAAGTCCATTTTCCAGATGTTAGATAAGGAGGGATAATAAAGAATGGAGTGGACAGGAGGAGCATAGGCACGCAGTGGAGGTTTTCCAATAATTTTCATTGATGCAGTAGTCATTGCAGGCCTCTCAGCCAACAGAAGTGATTGAAGTTGACTGAAGCAGATGTACAAAATTTCTTGTAAACATGCACACATAACAGCCACTGGAGTAGACATCCATATGTTTGTTTTTTATTCTGTGAGACCGTGCAATTAAACTCGAGGTAAAAGTGAATACAACATTAGTTTCTTTTTTGTGATGGATGAGTTAATGAGCTGATCTGAATGGTGGATTCTTGTATTAATATTTCAGTGTGAAAAGCAAAGAAAACAAACATCTTTTCCTTGAGGCTGCTGTTTTTTTTATTTTTAGGTTAGATGTGTGGAGGAAGGCAGCAAGAATTAACTGGAAAAAAGGCAAATTAAGAACGGCAATGTTATTGATTCTTGCTGTAGAGATCATTTGTTTAATGATTTTTACAGAAATGTGTTAATTAAAGAGTTGGAGAAAGAGGGACCAGCAGCATGTACATTGTGAGAGGAGGAAGAAGATTAATGCATTAATTTCTTTCATCTTTTCAGAGGGAAACATGATGTAGTCTGGATTAAACAATTCAAGCTTTGGGACACAGATGTTCAAATTAAAGTAAGTCTTGCCAATTATTGTCAGGTAAATATAACTTCCATGTCCTAGAGACAGGTAATAAATTGTTACTCTCTGTGGTAACACAATATGTCAGACTTGATTCTGGTAGGAATGCTTATTTGTATACTTGTAGAGGTAAGGGGAGGCACTTCAGACTTGTGAATGAAATAATGACTAATTGTACAAGTGTAGCTGCATCTATGAGATAATGTAGATAATTTAGTACTATTAGCATGCCTAATTTAGCAGTATAATCATATTTAAGAAGCTTCCAATGGTTTCTTTTCCTCCAATTCAAATACATGCCAATTAATGATTAAAGTGGATGGATATAGAAAAATATGCTTATGATACTGGTATTCAGTGGCAAAGACGCTTTAAATTTTAAGTACACCAACTATCATTCATCTTGATATTGTATTGAAAGCATTCAATGTGTGGATTTAGGTTGGTTCAAATAGATTACTTCCTTTTTATAATTTATTTGATTTTTAAAGAAAGAAATTAAAGTAAATTCTGCAACTGATAAGATTTTTAATGCAATAGCATTTACACAAGTAACTGATATTTTGCAATATACATCTATACAGATGTATCACTTAATTATTATAACACTCATAATATAGCTTTCAAATTATTTAAAAAAAAAACAACTTTGTGCTAGTTAAATTCCACACTTTAAAAAATCCACACCTAAACTAGGGGTACTGTGAGCAATGAGCTCAATCACTAAATGATATCCCCTGCCTCCCATATGAATATAATGGCAGTGCCCATGTTTTGCTTTGGGAACCCAAATTATGTGTCCGATCAAAAAGTAAAATAGGAGGCGCACAATGGCAATATGTAATAAAGATTCTATGAAAGTTTCATCAAATTTCATTCAGTGGTATAAGAGGAGTAGCAGATAAAAGATGGGTACCCCAAAGCATAAAGGAAGGACAGACAGACGGATATACCGATTACTGTATACAGGGTAATTTTCGCCCCATGTTATTTTCGCCCTTTTGCACTTGCAAACAATTTTGCCCCGTTTTTAATTCGCCCGTTCATAGTTCTGTTTAAGAAATAATGCTGTGTAATTTGAATTCACCCAGTTTTAAATTTGCCCAATCAAGAAGAGAGGGAAAGGGGCGAAATAAAACGGGGGCGAATTTTTCCCTGTATACAATACTAGTATATACCCTCCCGCCTTTCAAGTGGGGGGTATAATAAATAATCTTTTCAAAGTGTTATTAGTCTATGACATTTTTTTTAAAAGAAATATATTTCTGTAACTATATTAATCAAAATAGCAAGAGATTTTGTATTGCAATATTATACAATTATGGAATCTTTCAGCTGTGATTATTATAAGTTTGGTAGTCACCAGAAAATTATTAATTAAATATTGACCAAGGCAAAACTATAAGCCAATGGGGTATCCACCTAGTGTTCTCTCTAAAGTCTATTTTTTTTTTCAAAATACCATGAACATGCTCTGTTACAACAGTTTTTTCATCTTTAGTTAGCCAATTGTCTTGTAGTAAGGTATATCTTGCGTCTTGATAAGATGAATAACTATGGGTTTAATGCCAAGAAAGGACCTAACTTTCACATATACACAGGTGCTTATGAACAGGATCCCCACCTCCCCTGTATATACACCCCGGGTCCAAGGATATTCTTATTTATCTTCTTAGCTCAAGGATACCGGTATAAAGAGCTTTTCTGATTGAGATTATTTTTACTGTAAGTCATTGGTGTCATTAATTGTTGTAAACTTTTCACAATTTCATCTTTTTCTTCAGAACTACTTGGCCAATTTTAGCCAAACTAGACACAGGGTATTTTTATACCCCGCTCCGTAGGAGAGGGGGGTATACCTGTCCGTCTGTCTAGCTGTCCATCTGTCTGTCTAGCTGTCTGTGTGTCCGTCCGAAACAATTTTTCGTCGCAGTTTTCTCAGCAACTACTCATCGTAGATGCTTGAAATTTTAACACAATCTTCTCTGAGGCATGCCATATGGTGGGATACATTTTCGCTTAAATCCGATATCAGCTTCCTGTTTGTCTGTGAATCTGTCCGTTTCATACATCACAAATTTTCGTCGCAGTTTTCTCAACAACTACTCATCGTAGATGCTTGAAATTTTAACACAATCTTCTCTGAGGCATGCCATATGGTGGGATTCATTTTCGCTTAAATCCGATGGCAACTTCCTGTTTGTCTGTGCGTCTATTTGTTTCATACATAACAAATTTTCGTCACAGTTTTCTCAGCAACTGCTTGAAATTTTAACACAATTTTCTCTGAGACATGCCATATGGTGAGATACATTTTCGCACAATTCTGATGTCGACTTCCTGTTTGTCTGTGCGTGTGTCCGTTTCATACATAACAAATTTTCGTCACAGTTTACTTAAAAAAATCCATTTCTAACTCTAAGTTCATTTAATTTCATCATTTTAAATAAGTATTAAAATACGATAATTCATATTTAATATTCCATTTGATTTCCATTTGGGTCCATTTGTGTTTCCATTTGGGTCCATTTGGGTTCCATTTGGGTCCATTTGGGTAAATCGACGCGCCGACCACACTTCATGGGGAGAGTAGCGTATCAAAAACCCTTGACTGGCGAAGAAGGAGTCAAAAGTGCTAATTTTGGTTTTACGATATTGGTACTAGATCAATCGAGCTACATCGGATAATTCAAACTAGCTCTAACCATAAAACTAGCCCCTAAGAATTTTAATGAGGTAACATGTTTATGACTAGTATCGTTTTTCATTTGTTAGAGCGAACCAGGAAACCAAAGATAAGTAGTTACATGTACACTGGTACACGTACAACGCCATTCTAATACATCACCTCTTATAGGATAACAATATTCACGTAAAAACTTAATATAAGTAACAATATTAACAATATAAATATCCGCATCAGTTTACCTTGGTCCCACAACTTTGATAATAAAAATGTTCACCAATGTTACAGCGATAGGGTGTAAACTATGACGACCGATCGTGATTAACGCCACTACTACTCCCATCAATGTGCAGGCTAGTTTTTTTGCCTCTGGGTATGATATTTGTTTCACTAACAGTCCAACAGGCACTGACAATACCAGGATAATGGAATAAACGACATCGTCCGTTACCTCCACCATTTTCTGGTCCTCTTCCATGAGAGAACCAGCTTACAGGTTGTACATTTCCTGCCTCTATTGACTGAAGAGTTAGGCGGCAGGTTTCAACATCATCATCACTTTCACTGTTACATGTATACTGAATATTATCTTAAGACACCAAACCATAATTGTCACCTGGGTAGGATCAATGCAAAGTGTACTGGAAGTTTGGAACAGGTAACTTTGTGTCATTTAATATAGGGAAGCATTTTTAGCTCACCTGGCCCGAGGATCATAAAACAGATTTGGACTTAATTTTTTTTCAATTTTTTGGGAATATATTTGTATGTATTGTGTTAAGAAAAAAAGAATGAAATTTTTATCACCTAGCTTGCATTTATTGTACTAGTGAAATGGGGGTAATATTTCAAAATATGGACAATTTTTCGTGATTTTATACACAATTATATCATAAAACTACCTAAAAGACGAAGAAATTAACATTTTAATTGAAAAAAAATAATAAATGATGGAATGTTAAGATTTTCACATATAATATATTTTACGGTGTCACCATTGGGGCTAGCGCATACAGAGCCCCACCTTAACACCAGAACCCCTGACCCTGGGACCATAAAATTCACAATTTTGGTAGAGGCACCCTTACTCATCATAACTATGCACTTAGTTAGTTTATTTAATACCTAGGAGCAGAGAATAAGATTTTTAAAGAAATCATGTATTTTCACTAAATAATCTATGGAGCCCCACCCTAACACCAGAACCACTGACCCTGGGGCCATAAAATTCACAATTTTGGTAGAGGCACTCTTGCTCATCATAACTATGTACTTAGTTGGTTTATTTAATACCCAGGAGCAGAGAAGAAGATTTTCAAAGAAATAATGCATTTTCACTATATACTTATTTAGCCCCGCCCTAGTACTAGAACCCTTGACCCCAGGGCCATGAATTTCACAATTTTGGTAGAGGACTCAATGCTGATTACAATCATACAAACAGTTTGACTGCTCATGAGTAAAGAAGAAGATTTTCAAAGATTGCACTAATTTTAGTGGTTTTGGCCCACCCCTCAGGCCCCAGGGGGGCAGGGATCATGAAATTCACAATTTTTGTTCCCCTTCACCCATAAATGCTTTGTGCCAAATTTGGTTGAAATTGGTTCAGTGGTTGCAGAGAAGAAGCTGAAAATGTTCAAATGTTAACGCACAACGTACGACGACGGACGAAAACAGATGGCAATAGGTCACCTGAGTTTACTCAGGTGACCTAAAAAGTGTACGAGATCGTATAAATCTGCTCTGTTATAGGATAACTTGGTCAAGTTTATACCGTACATGTAGCTCAGACAACTTATTACTTGGACGTCAAATGCGCGAAAGAGTTACATAACAATTACAGATTTTAAAAAAAACACTGCCCATGTGAACCATTTATGATTTTATTTCTCGTATTTATCTGATAAATAAATTGAATCTTAAAAAATGTTAGATTAAATTTCGTCGGGTACAAAGTGGTCATAACTGTAACAAAGCATTTGCAGGTAACCATGAATCCTATTTCTACAAGAGTTTACAATGTTTTACAATTAACTTGTTCATATTTATTTACACTTTTACCGAGTACCCAGGTACTTGATTGGAAAAAACATCCGAGTAACCGAGTATCAAAAACTGACCAATTTGACATCCCTATTATCAATATACCTATTCTTAGTATTTCACATAAAAAACCATTGAATTCCCTCATTGATGATATCTCAGAGATCAGAGTGGGACACAGTACATGCATTCACACACAATATTCAACCTTATTTGTTACACACGACCTTTCAAGTCCAAAGCTAAGAACTCTTCTTCGACTTCTAAACAGATCAATATCTTAAGGAGGATGCTTGAAGTTACATTTCTTTATTGCACTTATATGATACAGCTAGACCACATGTTGCTTGAGTTACCAACCTAGGTCAATAAATGCCAGGCTTTATTTCCAGATCAATTGATTATTGCTTAACTCTCAACAATACAGACATGTGATATATGTGATAGAAATAGACTGCTACGATACCAACATCAGAATAAAACACAATGTATTTGTATATTCTCCTAGAGAGACAAAGAGACTAAAGGTAGTCTTCTACACACATCATTAAGGAAAAGTAAATGTAGTAAAATGCTTTTTATTTACTTCCGAGTTCAACTTTCTCTTGCAATTTGAAAAATCTTTTAAAAATTTGCTCTTATAAGTCAGTGGCTAGAAAGGACAGTTTAAAGGGCACTCAATCAGTTCAATAAAGGGAATAACTAAAAAACAGAAGTCTCTGTCGAGACTGTAGCTCTACTGGTCTCTATTCATAACAAAGGAAGAGAAAAGTAAACATTGGGACTTGAAACTTTACAAGAGTAATAAATATTATAATGATCCTTGATTAAGTCTCTTCTTAGAGCAACTTGTGTGCCAAATTAAATTGAAATCAGACCAAAAATGTAAAATATATATGAAAAAAATTCATTGCATTACAAAATGGCATTTTTTTAACATTTGGCTGGTATCACTCGTTTTCAGTCTACTTTCACTGGTGCAAACATCAAAGAGATGTAGTGATTGTGTAGTTTTTCTCTGTGACAATCTCCTGGACTGGAGGAAGGCTTTCCAATGGCTTCACAGTATTGATTCTACAGTGATAGCCAATAATGTGATTTGTAATGGGGAGGCATAGCTTAATTACATTGAATCATATTTAGATTAGCCAGGATACTGTTAACATCAATTTGGTTTCCTATTCATTCAAATGTTGCCATAGTCTCTCTGGTGTAGTCAGACAAAGGATTGGTGCTAGGTAGGATTGTGTGGCCTGTAAACTGCTGTTTAACTTTTGTAAGTGGAATGTAAAGCTTTTACATATTTTGTCATTTGTATATGCATCATGATATGTATTCATTTTGATGGCAAATTTTGTGATGTGACTAATTATATTGCTTATAAACAAAAGGGATCGAACTAAATGGCCTCTTTTTTTTTGGTGGTTAGTGGTGGGGGATGGGGTTAGAATTGGAAAGGAGGACAGTTTCCATGACACATATATGTAATAGAGTTTACATTGCCATATACAAGTAAATGCAGGTGTGCCATTTGATTTAATTTCAGGTTAAGCTAAGAGATGACCTGGTGCAGAGTAATCAGTTGTCAACCATTGGATTATTCAGTGTGCATTGTCTGTTTTAAACATCTCAGGAATTAGGTGTAAGTAGCCTCAGTGCCAGTCCTAAAAAAATCACTGTTGAGTGTACTTAACACGTAGATTAAATGGAAAAAATTATTATTGAAAACGCTGTCAACATTTTATAAAGAGACCATTATATGATTTAAATGGAGAATTTAAAACTGAAATTACATAGAATAGATAACACAATGAGAAACCTATCAAAGCGACATTAAAGCAGATCAGGTGAGAAATAATACAGATCAATAATGGGTCGGAATAAATAAGTATATTGAATATATATAGACTAGTAGGTGAGGAAATGTGCCCTTATTTATTACATTGAACTAAAGTGATTTTAGGCTCTGTTTGCTGAAGGTCTTTTTAAACATTTCTGTTGTAGGGGACAAACAACTAACTATGAATGTGAGAATACAAGGCTATGGAAAATGGTATCTAAATTTACCAGGAGTTTAAGACTCCAGCTATTGGAAACAGGTAAAAAAAATTTTAGTTTTTCACAAAAGTTACTTTTTTAAGGTAGACAGTACTGTGCCTCATGTTGGCTGATCTCAAATCACTTAGCTTCAAATTGTCTAAAAATAAAAAATATAATCATTTAACCTGAAATTTGATCTGAGGTAATTTTTTTTAAATAATTCATAACTCATTGAAATTTTGATCAATAAGAGTAATCATTTCCTGTTGATGTCACAGTATAGAAACATGGGTATGTGTGAAACTCAAAGTAAAATAAATAACTCAAAATAATAAAATTACCTAATCATATGACAAAAATGTATAAAGAAATTCTGTGAAAGGATAGGATAATAAGGTATTGTTTATCTTTCAACATAGTAAATTGTAAATATTGAAAAGAAAATTCTTTAACATTTTAGTCTGAAACTTCAACATTTTGCGTTAGAGGGTATCTTTCATGATGCTAGATTTCAGGACGTTAACCTGAAAAACGCCATCTTTTAACATGGAAACCAGTCAAACAGATGAAAAATACTTCTCCATCTTGCACTTAAGTGTCATATAAATGTAAAGAAAATACGGAGGTTACATGAACTGCACTGTTTCTGTAATAAGGCAAGGCAAAAGAATGATTTATAATGAACGGATACAAAGATGGTTGCATTTGATGAGAAAACATGAAAAAACATTTGGAAACTCTCAATCATAATATCATCCAAGAGTATATAAAAATCCTACCAATTATTATGTGTAAATTATGTTTAAAATAATAGAATATGATCAAATTAAGTTATAAATCATTTTGAAAGTATATTTCATTGAAAGAAGAAGAAAAAGATATTACATTTTACTATAATTACAGACGATTCCCATAATCATTTATCTTAAAATAAAAAGCTGGCCATCAAGTAACTCAATATTTTGATTTTAAAGATTCTATTAATTGAAAATCAGAGATATGAGACCAGGCTCTGGGGCCCTAAAACTTAGATGATCTCACTTTTGATCTAAGTCTGACTTTTTCACTATTAATCCCTTCTGAAAAAGTGAGACGGAAATCATAAGTGAGCTTGTCTCAGTTTCATGGCCCCAGAGGCAGATCTTTAATTCCTGGTAGATATACTGTAGATAGCACCTGCTTGGTCACAGATGCCCTAATTGAAATAATTCACACAGCAGCCTTCTCACATTGAATTAACTCATTTGTCTTTTTGATTGATGCCTGTCCACTTACTATGCCCATGGGAATGTATGGATTTACACTATCTACTGTTATGTACTGCTTATATTTAGTCTTCCTTTTTAGTAGTACAAAATAAATGATTATTTGAGTGACTATTCTTAAAAACCATGATTTTTTTAAGAAGAAAGTAATAAATAGATTTTTAAAATTGGGAAAGTAAATCTAACCCTATGACCCAGAATGAGATATAATGCAAACTGGATTTAACATGTTTCTATATATTAAGTAGTACTAGTCAGGGTCTGTCTGATGACACAAGTACACTAACCAGAATGTTTCAGGGACAAGTACAGTCAACTGCAATTAGAAGACTTTTCCACAAACTGTTCACAGATTCTGAATACCCCAAATATAACATTTTTTCAAAGTACTTTGTATCTATAGTAATTGAAATGGAAGCATATTATAATTAAATTTTGATATTAGAAATCAGGACTTCACAACCTGACGAGCCAATGAGGTCAAACCAAGAAGTAACCTGTCTATCACTATACATGTATATATATTTATCTCATACGTGTTGGTGATACAGGCCGTTGGATAAACTTATGCTTTATCAACGGGTAGATGCTTTATCAATAGCATATTTAGGTCTCTTATAGAGTTACTTTAAATTTTCTCTGAGAAAACATGTTGGGGGGGGTCGGGGGTTATAATGAATTTCACTGTTTTAACCTTCATGACTTTCTCTCACAATTTAATAACCATCTGCTTTATATTATTGGTTTTCATATCAACAATGCAATTCATTGTAGTCTATTTCATACAAAAATGCAAGGCTCAAATTCAGGCCATATATATACAATTTGTGAATGCACAGTCTTGATATCTCCTGAAGTTAAAACAATAAATTCACATTGAATCATGATACTTATCCTGTTTAGCATTGAAAGTGAAAGAAATTAATTTTTCATCTCAATGGATTTCCCTCGACAGAGATGAATAAAACATCAGAATGCCAGGAGTCTGTGAAGAATATAGCAACAGGTGTAAAAGAGAACCAAGAGTTTCAGAGGAAGCATCCTTACTAATGAAATCCATACAACTAAAAACATTAACCACAAAAACACATTCTCTCTTTGTTCCGTTCCTTTTATCTGAGGAAATTGATAAGACATGTAATTTAAACACTATCAAAAATGACTCACAATCTGCATAGGATCATTTAGTAAATTATATTGAAATGTCAGCCTTAGGTTAAAAACTGTTTTTCAGTGCATTTTGGTTTTAATTAAATGCTGGGTATTGTTAAAGCTATCTTAGTTCACTGATTTGAAAAGTTAGAATTGTTCCAAATATGTAATAGTTCAACTATACCACATATATTCCTACTGGCCAGTTCCAAATTCTACCTCTATTTATTATACCCCCCGCTTGAAAAGCGGGAGGGTATATAGTAATCGTTAATTCCGTCCGTCTGTACGTCTGTCCATCCGTCCTTCCGTCTGTCCGTCCGTCTGTTACGCTTTGGGGTACCCATCTCTTATCCGCAACTCCTCTTATACCACTGAATGAAATTTGATGCAACTTTCACAGAATCTTTATTACATATTGCCATTGTGTGGGGGGGGGGGGGGGGGTCTAACAAATTGTAAAAGTGTACATACAGTTAATAGTCAGAGAAGGGTGGTATTCAACAGTGACATGGCTATTTCTACTAATGAAAATATATGTGTATTGATTAAGCCATAGTATCCAATGATCTCTTGATTGCATCTGTGCCTCAACATATATCATTTTTATTTCTCTAAAATCTTTCACGTTGGTGCTAGGGCTTTCATACTGTATATGCAAGTATTCCTTGACACAAGACCTTTCCTTGGGCCTAATTAATTTTATCCTTTCACCTTGGATGTTGACATAGTTTTGAAAAACTGTTGTGACAAGACCTTCCCTTGGGCACCATTAATTTTTTTTGTCTCTTTAACCATAGAGGTTGACCTTTTAAAAACTTTAACCTAGGCATAACTTTTAAATTGTTCTTGCCAAGACTTTCTTATTTCACATGTGTTTTCTTTGTGAAAGGACCTTAATCTTTAGGTACCATTAGTCCACTATTATACCCCCCCGCTTGAAAAGTGGGAGGGTATATAGTAATCGGTATTTCCGTCCATCCGTCTGTCCGTCCGTCTGTTACGCTTTGGGGTACCCATCTCTTATCCGCAACTCCTCTCATACCACTGAAGGAAATTTAATGAAACTTTCACAGAATCTTCATTACATATTGCCATAGTGCACCTCCTATTTTACCTTTTGATCTGACATATATTTTGGATTTTTCAGAGCAAAACCAGGACACTGCCATTATATTCATATGGAAGGCGGGGGGCATCATTTAGTGAGCTCATTGCTCACAGTACCTCTAGTTTTTTATCTGATGGCTTTGACATATATCATCAATATATAGAATTTAAGTTCCACCACTTATAAGGCAAGCCAGTAAACCATGTGTATGGCATTAAAACTAACAAAACTGCAAAAGTGAACTATATATCAAACTAGAGGTACTGTGAGCAATGAGCTCACTAAATGATACCCCCCGCCTCCCTTAGGAATAAAATGGCAGTGTCCATGTTTTGCTCTGGGAAATCCAAAATATATGTCAGATCAAAAAGTAAAATAGGAGGTGCACAATGGCAATATGTAATAAAGATTCTGTGAAAGTTTCATTAAATTTCCTTCAGTGGTATGAGAGGAGTTGTGGATAAGAGATGGGTACCCCAAAGCGTAACAGACGGACGGACGGAAGGAAATACCGATTACTATAAACCCTCCCGCTTTTCAAGCGGGGGGTATAATAAAAGAATGTGTTTAAGTTTTGTGTGAGTTATTGGTGTGTAAATCACAGACTTGTCAAGTCTTTCATGCGCCCTATCATTTCATGAAAAAATATGCCTATGTGCAATTCTGTGTGATTTACACACCAATAATTCACGCTTAAGTTAAAATATTCCTTACATTTACATTTTACTTGTTTAAAGCACCAAAAATATTTGAATTTCTTGCTGCCCTATATTGTTACATTTTTACTAACGTCCCTGTAGCCTCATTGTGACATCACGTTACTGCGAGTTTCTCCATGTATATTCTACAAGTGAGAATACAGGAAAATGGTATTCAAATGAATTTCACAGTTGGCTTACTACAAAAACACAGCGAATGTAAATATAAACTATTATTTTATTTCAAAAGATAGCATTTGTGACATCTAATGTTTACATGATTGTATGTGATGTCATCAGAATTGGACAGATGGGAAAATATACTGTGAAGTCACAAACACATATGATTAGTCCCCAGTCCTTAAAAGTGTGGGCAATATACGTTATACAGTGTAACAAGAAATATACTGAATCATTATTAATACCTCTGTGACTTTTTTCTGTAAATAAACCTGTCATTTTTTCTAAACAACCCTACGGTGGAATAGTTTTTGTGCTTTTTGCCCTTGGTGAGATAGTCATCAAACTTAATTCACCCACAGCATTTCCTTTCCCTCACCTATCGTTTCAGAACTCTTCTGACTTTATCCAGCTTGTGATGTAACACAATTTAAGTAAAGTTGGCTTCGGTATAAGAAAACACCTATTTACTGACTATTTGGACAAAAACATTAAGTGTATCGTCAACCTCGACAGCAACCATTTCCCGAGTAGCAGCCAAGGGAAAAAATTGCTGTCAAAGGAGACGGTAAACTTGCTTTTGTCCTCATAGCCAGTAAAATGGTGTATAATATACAAAAACTTATTTTATTATACCTCTACTGTTATTACTCTATATAAAATTTATACACTGTACCATAAAACTGTTTATTATACTTCTGTTAAAATGTTTCCTATATAAAGTTCAAAAGGTAAAATATCTATCTTTTAAAGTTCATGCATAGCAAAGCTATACCCCGGGGTAGAGTTTTTGTTATTATTCCTCTACTGTAATTACTCTATATAAAATTAATTCCATAAAACTGTCTATTTTCCCCGAGAAGAGACTATTGCCCTCATCTGAGGACTACTCCCTGGAAAATCAGAGCTATAGTCCCTGAAAAGTTCTACTTTCCCATTTTTCTGTTCGCTCAGCGTTCGTTCAGCGTGAGTTCACTGTTCGCTCTCCATTCACAGTATTGCGTTCACGGTTCGCTCTTCGTTCCGTTTACTTTGCGTTCACCTTGCTTTCAACGTTCACTTATCGTTCAGTCTTTATTGTCATTCGGAACTCCGAAGTGAAAGGATCTATCTTTTTGATGGTAAGGATTTACACGTTTTTTAATTAAATAACTTAGATATTGTGTTTGAAGAATAAGGGCGAAACGATTACACGTGTAAACGGCAACGTTTCGATTAAATGCTCTAAACGTTTACAAATTGAGTAAACGTTTACACGAAGGTTAATATCAATGTCTATCAGAAAAAAAAACCTTTCATCCAAACAAGTTGCTTTATTTCATATTTCCCAAAGAAAACACACTCTGTGTCTGTTACAAACATATTTTTCCATTATAATCGATACCGGAAATGTAATATTAAACAAACTAACTAGAGACCATATTTAATTCCGATTTCCGAGTAGTGAAAACTAGCAATGTTTTATTATTTTTCCAAGTGTATGTTCTAAAATAAATAACCTTTGTTGTTGATTTTTATTGATAAGAAAACAAAGAGTAACATGCTTATACATGTTATAGCGGTATAAGTTGAATAGAGAGCTTTGAAAAATTGAACATTAACCAGAACCCTCAATGTTATCGTATTATATTTTTATATTACTATCTCGTTTCAGTTTTTGACATTCCTACTCTTTCGTCATAAAAACCAACCAATAAACAGTAATGACAACTCATACTTACATTATAGTGAATGAATGGTTTATTCACACTAAACGTAAAATATACGTTTACAAAATTCAGTAAACGTTTCACCCTTATTGAAGATAGCTAATTGAAGGAGAGGACGTTCTAAGTTTTTAAGAACTTGTGTCCAATCCTTTTGTTTAAACATCAAAACAATAAAATATGTTCAAACCAATGGTTTATTAAATTAGTGTTTCATGAGTAAGTGGCCATAAAAATTCAACACATAAAATTCTCCCGTTTAAATGGTACCGTTTTGTTAACTGCTGTTCATTTAAACGTTTACAAAATTCAGTAAACGTTTCACCCTTATTGAAGATATCTAATTGAAGAGTTTTATAGTAGTTTTATCTTCTAAAGTCCAAATTATTTTATTAGTGAATATAAGCATATTTACTATTTAAAAAGATTAATTTTATATTTAAACTACACGCGTTCGGTAACAAATACACGTTTTACGGCAATTAAAATCATGTTATAAAAATATTGATTTAAAACATAGGTACATATTTGTACAGAAAACAAGAGGCCCATGGGCCACATCGCTCACCTGAGAAGCATTGACCATTCTTAAAATTTTTGAAGAGTCAGCACTATGGCTTTCCTTTTAAGCTCATCTGAGCCGAAGGCTCAAGTAAGCTTTTCTGATCAAAATTTGTCCGTTGTCTGTCTGTCGTCATAGTCATAAACTTTTCACATTTTTATCTTCTTCTCAAGAACCACAGTATCCTTGGGTGAAGGGCATTCAAGTTTGTTCAAATGAAGGGCCAATCCCTTTTCCAAGGGGAGATAATCATGAATTAGAGAAAAATTAATGGCATTTAAAAAAAATCTTCTTCTCAAAAACCACTGGGCCAGGAAAGATGAAACTCATGTGGAATCATCCTCAGGTAGTGTAGATTCAAGTTTGTTTAAATCATGACCCTGGGGTAGGTGGTGCCACAATGGCTTATAAAAGTTTTACATAGGTTTTACATAGGAATATACAGTGGACCTTCATTTATCCGGACGCTTTGGTTCCCAAGCAAATTGTTCTGATAAGTGAAGCGTCCGGATATCTGAATTTTATTGATTTCTCTTCCAGGTATAGTGTATTTGTATTGTAACTCTAAAGAAAGATAAATACTTTCATATAGAAATAATAATTTATTATTTTATAGACTATATCTTTACTACATCAGCACTTTTTTCTTTAAGCCGGCGGAAATGCCGATTCGCACTCACTTTGTCGGCGGTGTAGACATGTTTGTAGCTTGAGAGCAGAATGACAAACATTGGATATAACGCTGATTATATGGGCAGATTTTTAATTACCCAGCTTATTTTCACTTTCTACTTCCTATAAACTGATAAACATAGCCAAGCGAATTCTCTCATTTGCAGCTTTGATTACACCCAAGCGAGCTGTCAGTATCGAGTCTAATTTTAATTTGAACACTCCTCCACGCTAAATCTGACATATTAAAAACTCACTCAGTAATCATCCCAAGCGAAATCATTGACTGTCTAAAATTATTCAAATTTGATTTAATGTTTTAGGTTTTTTTCTATGATAACTGCCACCAATCTACGGATGAAAATTACACAATACCGATTTGTATGTGCACATGTGTAGACATAAGACAACGAGATTATGAAACTATGCCGTCACCCGTCAATAAATAGAAAAATATTTATAACCAGCTCTAATCTCTATCCTAAAATTATGAATATCTCGCAGATAACAAATGACTGAATAGAAAATTGTTTTCTGTTACCGACACAGTTAATTGTTTATTTTCATTTGTGTATCGATCTCTTGTATATTATGACCATATCCACTAATAGCATGCTTAATCTGTTGACTAATTATGGTAAGTCAGTCATAACAGGTCACAGGTGATCGTCTTGTAAAAACAATCAATCCGGCCAGTGTTTTGATAACAATTATCACTCAGTTCAGGCGTGAATGTTGACAAGATTTGAAGTACAAATTAAAATTTACCGTCCGGATAAATGAACCAAATTATAACGTAAAAATACATTTTGTAGTAAAAAAGAGCCGTCCGGATACGGAACGCGGAATTCCAGATAAATGAGTCAAAATTACGTTGAAAAAATCCGTTCCCAAGAAAAATCGTCCGGAAGGTGAAGCGTCCAGATATCTGGCGTCCGGATATCTGAAGGTCCACTGTATAGGAAAAATCTTTGAAAATCTTCTTCTCAAGAACCACTGGGCTATAATAGATGAAACTCATGTGGAATCATCTTCGGGTAGTGTAGATTCAAATTTGTTCAAATCATGACCTCAGGGGCTAGGGTGGGGCCATAATGGCCGATCACAAAGGAATATATAGGAAAAATTTTTTAAAATCTTCTTCTCAAGAACCACTGGGCTAGGAAAGATATAACTCATGTGGAATCATCCTTTGGTAGCGTTGATTCAAGTTTGTTCAAATCATGACCCCCTTGGGTAGGGTGGGGCCAAAATGGCCAATCAAAGTTTTACATAGGAATATATAGAAAAAATCTTTAAAAATCTTCTTCTCAAGAGCCACTGAGCCAGGAAATATGAAACTCATGTGGAACCATCCTCAGGTAGTGTAAATTCAAATTTGTTCAAATCATGACCCCTGGGGGTAGGGTGGGGCCACAATGGCCGATCAATTGAAAGTTTTTACTTAGAAAAATAAAAGGAAAAATCCCAAGAACAGAAAAGCTATGTTTAGTCATATTGGCTTGTAAGCATCCTCATATATTGAAGATTTAAATTTGTTGAAATCATGGCCCTATAGGATAGGGAGGGAAAAAATGGGGAATCAAATTCAAATTATTGCAAAATAATATATAGGAACAAAATGTTTAAAAAAGAAATCTTTTTATTAATAACAACAAAGTCATATGCTGTTTTTATATGAAGGCATTCTCAAATAGTATTAAAATTGACGTCCCTCCTCCACACCTAAGTAAACTTTTAGTTCTAATCTGATATGTGTTTTTTCCTAGCCAATGTGCTCAGCTGAGCGATGTGGCCCCTGGGCCTCTTGTTATAAAGGTAGTTCAATGATTTGTGGAATTAAACATTGTTACATAAAAGTTCAACCTTTCCTCCATAAAAATTATTTCGCAAGTTAACATAGGTACTCATTTTACCAGTTATGAATAAGCCGACAAGTTCCGAATACCCCAGCGGTTCTCATTCAGTTACACTAAATTAAAAAATATATGTCCCACACATAATCCATTGACATGCCTAAGAAAAGTTAAATGAATTGCTTACCAATTTGTTATTTGTAATTCAAAAGGATAAAGAGTAACTAGAGTTACTATACGTGAGCACTGAGCTCACTTTAATGATATTCCCACGCCACCTATATGATTATTATTTAGGGATGTCAAAATATATATTTTCCTTAGTCGAACATTCGATTGCATTATTCGAACGATAGTCGACTATTCGATACATTTTTTTCCTAATAACATTTTGATTTCCGTTTTACTTTCGTTTGCATAGACTATGCAAGAGTTTCCTTCTTTGGTGTATGCATTACGTATGCTTTTGACAGATATTAACAGGCACTTGACTTGTCGCTATTATGTTACATGAAATTATATTTATTTAGGTTAAATATGCATCAAAAACTACCAGCAATTATGTTTAAAATCATTTAAATAAAATAAGATGAACACAGCATCTACATGTCAGGTGCCCGTGTGCCATTGTTAACTTTAAAACACTTAAATGCCCAAGCTTACAACACTACAATGTATATGCGTGTTTTTATAAAAGTAATTATCAAAACGTGTCTCGGCTGCCGTGTGTGAACCTTTGAACATTACTAAAATAACATAATATCATGATAATTATTATGGATACATGGAATGTAATGACTAAATAACTCTGTTTTCATTATAATTTTAGAAACAAAACCAAGCACTGTGATTCATAATTTATCAGAAAAACAATTTTTATTGACAATTATCAGATTATAGAAGAGCATTTAATATGCATTTATACATTGATAATGAAAAGTCAACAGTTTTTGTTCAGGAAAATAATTTTGTCGGCAACTTTTTCATAAATTTGTAATCGAGTTATCGCTTTTTTTTCGTATTTTATTTAGTCGATAGTCGGTCACATTATTCGATAGTCGGTCCTTTCGACTGACAGTCGAATAGTCGACTATTCGTTGACATCCCTATTATTATTGCAAATGTTTTGCTCTGGGAGACCAGAAATTAGCGTCAGATAAAAAAGAAAATAAGAAGTCACAATGGCATTATGTAATAAAGAATCATTAAATCCTATTCAGTGTATAGGAGAAATTGCGGATAAGAGATGGATATACCCTTCAATATTAGAAAGAATGATAGTATCCATGTTTTGCTAAGGGAGCCCAAATTAAGTGCAATAAAAAAAATTCAAAGAATGGTGGTCCCCCGCTTTTGGTGTCTTTGTATGTGAGATTTCATTTTGTATGAGGTATTGTGTCAGATATGAACGCCCTATCATATGTCATTTAGAAATTATCACAGAAGTTGATTTTTTTTTTTTAGAAAATGAGGTCTATCGTGCAGGTCAAGGCGTCAGAAATCATAGCATATGCTCCAAAATATCTGGTTATGCACATGTCAAATATGAAAGATCTGTCTCTTCTCAATCAAACGTTATGAGGAAAAAGATGGATTTGTGAACCACTGATGACCTGGTATGGCAACATAGCAAAGATTAAACTATTCTTAAATGCAAATTAAATATATTGGTACCCAAAGTAGGGTCGTCTCACAAGAAATAAGATTATGAAATCCTTAGTACCACCTGTTCAAAAGTTATGACCAAGAATAAGTTTTTAAAGGTAGATCAAACTCCAAGGTCAAAGGGTCAAAGTTGTTAGTTTCTTAAGTAAGGTCTTCTCACAAGTATTACATATGTGAAGTATGAAAGCTCTAGCACTTACTGTTCAAAAGTTATGGTCTAGGTTAAAGTTTTTAAAAAGTAGGTCAAATTCCAAAGTCAAAAGGTCAAAGTTCTTGATATCCAATGAAAGGTCTTGATAAAAGAATTACATATGTGAAGTATGAAAGCCCTGGCCCTAACCCTTCATAAGTTTGAATATAACTTGGCACACAAGTAGACTAGACTAAGATACATAATTTATTGCATAAGTTTTTTATTTCAATGAACCGTGTTGCCATGGTTACTAAAAATATAAATTTCTGTGAAATTCCTTTAAAACGCTTCTTCTTCTACAGTTTTGGTCTGATTTCAATATAGCTTGGCAGAAAAGTAGACTACACTAAGATACATAATTCAGTGCATCTGTTTTTGATTTCAATTAACGGTGTTGCTGTGGTAACTATAAAAAGAAATTTCTGTGAAATTCCTTTAATATGCTACTGTTCCTACAGTTTTGGTCTGATTTCAATATTACTTGGCACACAAGTAGACTACACTAAGATATATAATTTAGAGCACCGGTTTTTCATTTTGATGAACATTGTTGCCATGGTTACTAAAAATAGAAAGGAGTATATATGATAAGAGCCAATTTTGGCCCCCTAAAAATCAACATTTTAGAATGACATTCAGATATGTTTTCTTGAAATTCATTTTGTAGAAAAGATTATATAAGAAAAATTTCCAATATATTTTTGACATTTAATTGCACTCACTAGTTGTAAATGACATGAGAAATAATGCTGTTTTTGTTATCTAACAAAAAAGCCAAAATTTGCCTTTTTCTTGATGCTTTTTCTAATGGGAAACATAGAGCGCAGTGTAGAACATACATAATTTTTCTGTCACTAATTAGAATTGCATAGATACATCTTTGGTAAAAATATAAAGCTTGTTCTAGGCTGCGCTCTATATTTTCTGGGAAAAAAACTGCTTGAAAATAAGCAGTTTTATACAAAATATGCTAAAATGGCGGGAAAACGTGATTTTTATGATGTCATATTTCTAAAATAACGGCATTTTGATCAAAATGAAAATGACCAATAAAGGTCGCATATATAGCTGTACAAATTAAAGCTATATATAAAGTAAAATTAAGATAT
>PRKT01001290.1:29741-52230 GCA_003671525.1 Saccostrea glomerata | reverse complement strand
AAGTACAACTATGTTTTTTCCATAAAAAAATACATGTAGGTACTGGCTAAGTTTTTTTTTTAGGAGGTGGGTTTGCTGATTATAGCGAAAGGGAAATAACAATACGTTGACCGGGATCAATCGATATCCTTAAGACCTTACTACATGAACATAATTATTTATTTTACTCCCTTGCAAGCAATTGTAAATACTCGGTCATTTCTGTGAATACAAGTTATTTCTTTCTTGGAAAATATCCGTGCTGTTACAAATGCCTTGGGAGATAACTTCAGAGTAGGAACTTGTTTGGTTTTGTATGGTCAAAGGTCTATCCCCTTGTAAAGGATCATTTCAAATATCAATTTTTAGAGATTAAAGCATGCTTGTGTTCATGTTGTAGAAAAAAAACTTACATGTTCTTTATTATTTCAATATTGGCCTACATATAGATAAAATTAAGGATTTTTTTTTCAACAGCCTTCTCGCTATTTCACAATGTATACGATCATCATATAAATGCTAAAATTTGGGGGAAAGGCATTGAAAAATTTAAATAAATGTAGAAAAAATAATTTCTAACTAATACAAAAGGTTTATTTAGTAATAATAATGTTCCAAATATCAATAACGTTATGTGACCTTATTCAACGTTTTATAGCGTTATCTTGTTAAAATTGCTTTGCTTTCATTTTGAGTTTTAATTAGAATTTAGAAGGTTTACAATAAAAAATTTGGTATCAAAATATTCAGAAAAACTAGCTCTCTCAGAATCGGTTAAAAAACAATTTTCGAAAATTTTGTCACGAAGGCCCCTTTTCGCTTGACGCAACTCATTTATTACAAAATATGGATTAAAAAACATCTACACATATATGCATACACGTAGCACTAAGTAAAAGAGTTCAATGAGTATAAAGTTTTCATCACATCTAATGTGCACTAAATTAAATGTCAATGACAGCACCACACTTATGTCCAAGTCATTGATAGATTTACAAAACTCAGAGAAATTAATGGATTTCAATGTTTTATTTATGATTTTTTACTTTAAAATTTTCATAAGTAAAGTATTCAGATCTGTTATCTTAAAAAGTATAACATATGTAATGAAAAATGTCGGAAATGAAAACAAAAAAATGTCGGAAATGAAAAATGAAAAATGTCGGAAATGAAAAAATGATAATTACCAAAAATTCCGGAAATGAAATGCAGCCATACCCCTTACCCCTGTTTTTCAATCAGGGGTATAATAATTCACATTTACAATGAAGAAAACAACGAAGAATGAATTTATAATAATGTTTATAATGGGTATTCGGAACTAGTGAAATGACAACATGAAAATAATACATCTGATATTTTCCAGTGTTCTGAATATTTTTGTAAACAAGTTTTTAGTATTTGTTAGAGTACATATCAAACTTACTTTTGATACCTGGAATGTTGTTTTATATGCAAAATTGACGTTTCTACAGAGGTTTTTCTGCACACTCATGCGTTGCAGTGATTCAGATTTGTTACATTGTAAAAGTAGGTCAACTGTTTCAAGTACAATAACGAAACCAAGCTGATATTGGCAAAAAACCAAAGCTCACTCATTCACTCACTCATAAATTACAGCCTTCTTACCACAGGTATCAATTTATTTTTACAACTTTGATTTTATTAATTATCAGCTCTTAATTAATAATTATTTGGAACTGGTCAAAATCCAGAACTGGCCAAACAACTGTATACTTACAATTTTGACATATTTGACCTTGACGTTTTGAGTTTGACTTTCATCAAAGAAACTTCAACCCTCACCATAAGCTGCCATACAGGGGCATCAAGTACAGTCAAACCTGTATTAAGCAGTCACCCACGGGATCCAACAAAAGTGACCTTTATAGAGAGGTGACCTTTGGATAGAGGTTCATCTTTTTTAAAAGAATTTATTTACAAATTTAATTTGTCAGTTTTGTTTTTATATTATGTATTTCACAACAAGATATACAAGAAAGTTAGGTATTGGACATTATTGATCTCACTTAAATTATTATTTTCTTATTCAGTACATGCATTTCTTTTATGGATGAATTCAAACTTAATTTAATGAATCCAAGAAAAATTAATAAAATACCTGTATATTGAATCTTGCACTTATAGGGTGTTGCATTATCCCCTATCAAAACATTTTTATTTCTTGTGTAAGGAATAGATAAAATCGGTCAAAAATTATTTAATCTAAGCTTGAGTTGGGCACGATATCGACACTGTACAATGGTAATCGAAAATATCATATTCATTAATAGATGAGTATAGTTTATACGTTGTTCTTTTTTAAAACTTGATTAAAAATCCAGAAGTTATAAAACCCTGATAATCAGTTATCGATAATACTAGTATTCTTTTTTCATGTTAACTCTTTTCGTCATAAGCATCGTTGTTCGTGTTTTGTGAAATAAAGAAGCAGTTAATTTGTAAAATGATTCATGAATATGCTTATTAAGTAATATAATTGGTATAAAATAAAGTCCATTTATTAATTTTTTTTCACGATTCCGCAACACTTGACTGATTATTTAATTTAGTAACAAAAATTGGGAATCAGCTGACTCCAGATCAGGTCACCTGAATGGACAAAATGGCCGCTAAAGACAGGGAAAAGTGGCGATTTTGGTTGAAATTTGATGACCGCTGACCGCATTATGCATGTGACTGCTTTATAGAGTTACTTTATACAGGAAATTTCATTGGGAGGAAATAAAATGACCACATAGGACAAGTGACCGCTGGATAGAGGTGACCGCTATGACAAGTTTGACTGTATTTCACAAACACATCTTGTTACTTAATTTTTAATTAACTGTTAAAATTTATAATGTTTTGTTATCCAATTTTTTTGTTTATTTCATGCTGAAAGAATGTAAACACTTCTTCAATAGTACAACACTGAATAAGAGTGGGACATTTAATTCTACTGCGTGGCCTGGTCTATACCCTCTCAGTACTCACTGCATGTACTACCTCATTGGCCTCCGGAATGAGAGAGTTGAGTTGAACATCACAGACTTCCAGCTCCAAGGAGTTTACCCTCAGTAAGTCTTCAGCAAGCTTTTAAGCTCACCTGAGCCGAAGGCTCAAGTGAGCTATTCTGATCAAAATTTGTATGTTGTCTGTCGTTGTCATTGTCATCGTTGTCATTGTAAACTTTTCACATTTTCATCTTCTTCTCAAGAACCATTGGGCCAATTTCAACCAAACTTGCTACAAAGTATCCTTGGGTAAAGGGGATTCAAGTTTGTTCAAAAGAAGGGCCACGCCCTTTTCCAAAAAATTAATGGCATTTTTTAAAATTCTTCTTCTCAAGAACCACTGGGCCAGGAAATATGAAACTCATGTGGAATCATCCTCAGGTAGTGTAGATTCAAGTTTGTTCAAATCATGACCACGGGGGTAGGGTGGGGCCAAAATGGCAGATCAAATTTTTACATAGGAGTATATAGGAAAAATTTTGAAAAATCTTCTTCTCAAGAACCACTAAGTCAGGAAAGATGAAACTCATATTGAATCATCCTCAGGTAGTGTAAATTCAAGTTTGTTCAAATCATGACACCCGGGGGTAGGGTGGGGTCACTATGGCCGATCAAAGTTTTACATAGGAGGATAAAAACTTGAAAAATCTTCTTATCCAGAACCACTGGGCCAAGAAAGATGAAACTCATGTGGAATCATCCTTAGGTAGTGTAGATTCAATTTTTTTCAAATCATGACCCCCGGGGGTAGGGTGAGGCCAAAATGGCCAATCAAAGTTTTACAAATGAATATATAGGAGAATACTTTAAAAATCTTCTTCTCAAGAACCATTTAGACAGGAAATATGAAATTCGTGTGAAATTATCCTCAGGTAGTGTAGATTCCAGTTTGTTCAAATCATGACCCCCGGGGCCAAAATGGCCAATCAAAGTTTTACATATAAATATATTGGGATCCGACAACTTTAAAAATCCTCTTTTCAAGTACTTCAAAGCCATGCTTAGTGATATTTATATGGAATCATCCTCAGGTAGTGTAGATTCAAGTTTTTTTCAAATCATGATCCCTAGGGTAGGGTGGGGCCACTATGGCTGATCAAAGTTCTACATGGGCATATATAGGAAAAATCTTGAAAAATCTTCATCTCAAGAACGATTGAGACAGAAAAGATGAAACTCATGTGGTATCATCCTCAGGTAGTGTAGATTCAAGTTTGTTCAAATCATGACCCCTGGGGGAAGGGTGGGGCCAAAATTTGCCGATCAAAGTTTTACATAGAAAGATCATGAGTATAGGGTAAGTCGGGGTAATTTCGACCACGGTTCAATTTCGACCACACAAACACAACACTGCATCATGATTTACGGCATTGTTGAGACAAGTTTCTTTAATTCGGTTTTAAAGTAAACTATTCCTAAAATTTGATTTCCTTGTATAATTGCTCATCGCAAAAATGATATGATCAGAGGTATAACTACATGTTTCACTATTTCTTATCCCTCCAGTTTGACACTCGGAAGTCCGTCTTCAGTGTGCTTGATATGATCAATGAAAAACAAGAGAGATAACTCGTACGACCTCTTTTTTGAGATAGACAATGTTCAACCTTGTAACAGTTCGAATTAAATTGAAATTATTTTATTATTTTCTTGGAGTGTAATAAGTAGCTGAATTTCATATTTTTATCTTGGATTTTTCACAAAAAGCACAAGAAACGTCCGTTTGAATTGGTCGAAATTACCCCTACTGTTTTTAAGGACGCGGGGTAATTTCGACCAGTGACGTAATAAGGGGAAATATGTGTGGGTTATGTTTTACAGCCTTTTATCCAATGCTGATTTATATCTTTAAAATAAAATTAAATATACTGTACATAAAATATACTGTACATAATGCACAAAATTCTTTAAATTTTGAAAGAAAATAATGTACGATTAAAAAATATATGAATGCATTACGATCTACAATGTATCCCTATATTGTCTCCGCACATGGAGCAGAGCGGTGAGGGTGCATTCTCTGATCGATGTAGAGAACTTTACACATGGCGATAGCAATCAAAACGATTTTAAAACCCAAATCATTAAATGAAAATATGCAGAGATAATTAAATATGATTACAGAATGAAGTTTTTGTATTTTTTATCATTATTGCGAATTTATTTGTTTGACTGACAAGATTATGAGGATATCGGAAACCAAGAACCAGTAGTTTTAAGAACGTACGATCCATGTACACAAATCCGGCAAGTACTGATACCAAATTTTTTATTGTAAACCTTCTAAATTCTAATTAAAACTCAAAATGAAAGCAAAGCAATTTTAACAAGATAACGCTATAAAACGTTGAATAAGGTCACATAACGTTATTGATATTTGGAACATTATTATTACTAAATAAACCTTTTGTATTAGTTAGAAATTATTTTTTCTACATTTATTTAAATTTTTCAATGCCTTTCCCCCAAATTTTAGCATTTATATGATGATCGTATACATTGTGAAATAGCGAGAAGGCTGTTGAAAAAAAAATCCTTAATTTTATCTATATGTAGGCCAATATTGAAATAATAAAGAACATGTAAGTTTTTTTTCTACAACATGAACACAAGCATGCTTTAATCTCTAAAAATTGATATTTGAAATGATCCTTTACAAGGGGATAGACCTTTGACCATACAAAACCAAACAAGTTCCTACTCTGAAGTTATCTCCCAAGGCATTTGTAACAGCACGGATATTTTCCAAGAAAGAAATAACTTGTATTCACAGAAATGACCGAGTATTTACAATTGCTTGCAAGGGAGTAAAATAAATAATTATGTTCATGTAGTAAGGTCTTAAGGATATCGATTGATCCCGGTCAACGTATTGTTATTTCCCTTTCGCTATAATCAGCAAACCCACCTCCTAAAAAAAAAACTTAGCCAGTACCTACATGTATTTTTTTATGGAAAAAACATAGTTGTACTTTCCTGAACAAAGGTTTTTAGGGGGTGGTGGTATGCAAATTTCAGGTATTATTTCATACTTCTTTCAAAAACGATGTCCTAATATGTTATTTAAATTGAAAATTATATTGAAATGTGGAATATCCTCCAATTCAAATAAGATTAAGCATGTTTGTTTTATCCCTCCTCTAACGATGCTAAAATAAAATAAGATTTACCGGTACAAACATTATATACTAAAGTTGAATAAAATATACCGGTACAAACATTAGATACTTAAATTATAGAAAATATTCCGGTACGAAAATTGTATCAATAAATATGACTTAACTATTTTCAGTTAAAGAAATAAAGTTTTTGTACATTGGGGAAATGGGTGAAGGGGGGAGGTTTCTTCAAAAATGAGCCGGGTACGTTGTGCTTGGAACAAAGACACGTTACTTCGGTGCTTGTGATTGTTTAAATTTTGCTAAAGATAAATATTTATTTTATTCTCATGTTAAAAATATCAAGGAATTGAATTTGTTCAGCATCAAAAAATACCCAAGTTAAGTATATATATCTAGCCTTGATGCAAAACAATCAGTCGGACAACATTAAAAGTCGGACGTTAAATTCATACTTTTTTAGTACACTAAAATCGTTAATATATAATTAACGTATGTATAAGCTTTTCTTCTGTGCCATTCAATCACGAGTTGGTACGTCATGTTTCATGCAATATTTTATTGACCAAATCACTGGTACCGGATGACATTCTAACTGTCCAATCTAAACAGTTGATACACAGTTACATACATGTACATGTAAATAATCAGTTTAATTCATATCATCGCAAAAATGATTTGATCAGAGGTATAAAATACATGTTTCACTATTTTTAATGCTCCAGTTTGACACTCGGAAGTCCGTCTTCAGTGCGCTTGATGTGATCAATGAAAAACAAGAGAGATAACTCATACGACCTTTTTTTGAGTTAGACAATTTTCAACCTTGTAACAGTTTGAATTAAATTATTTTATTATTTTCTTGGAGTGTAATAAGAAGCTGAATTTCACATTTTTATCTTGGATTTTTCTCAAAAAGCATAAGAAACGTCCGTTTGAATTTGGTCAAAATTACCCCTACTATTTTTATGGACGTGGGGTAATTTCGACCAGTGACGTAATAAGGGGAAATATGCGTGGGTTATGTTTGATTTAGATCTTTAAAATAAAATTAAATATTATAATGTACATAATGCACAAAATTCTTAAAATTTTGAGAGAAAATAATGTACATTAAAAACTATATGAATGCATTGCGATCTACAATGTATCCCTATATTGTCTGAGCACATGGATCAAAGCGGTGAGGGTGCATTCTCTGATCGATGTAGATAACTTTACACATGGCGATAGCAATCAAAATGATTTTAAAACCCAAATTAATAAATGAAAATACGCAGAGAGAATTACATATGATTACAGAATGAAGTTTTTGTATTTTTAATTATTATTGCGAATTTATTTATTTAACAGACAATATTTATATGAGGATATCGGAAACAAAGAACCAGTAGTTTTAAGAACGTACGATCCATGTACACAAATCCGGCAAGTACATGAATATATGTATCAAGGAAGCTGTTTGAGTAACACATAAAGAACTGCAACAATATTGAAAGAAAAAAATATGATTTTAAGAAATAATTTGAGTTTATTTTTTTTTCATCGCGGGGGAGTGGGGGGGGAGGCTCAGAGGAATTTGATTTTGCACACTTCTTTCATATGATAGAATTTCTCAGGATGTTAAACAATTAACAAAACATATTTTTATTTATTTTCAAAGCATCGCAATACAACACATTTCAAATAAATTCATATATATATGCTTAAAAGCGTTCAAACCTAAAATACACTTTGATTCTGTTGAGCCCCGGAAAAGACGAATTGAAATGAAATACAGTTCGGACTGGACAGTTTAAAAATCTTAACAAGGAAATTATCTATGGAATAAGAGAAATTTTGTTTGCATAACTACCACATTATATAAATGGTGCCTGTTTTGGAGGGTAACATTTGAAATTGACACCCGAAGGAAAACCATTGTCAACCGACGCGTCAGCGTCAGTGTATAATAATACAATACAGCATCGTTTGGAAATTAGATTTGGCGAATTAAGATCCAGAATAATATTATATATTATAAATATATACAGAGTAGTAAATATATGTTCTAAGTGAAGTTGTAATAAGATATATGAACTATTGATTTTTTCAAACCATTTTGTAATTATTATCATGACATGATCTAAAGAATGAGACTGTATGTAAGTCAGTAAGAGTGTGTGAATGAAATTAATCAAAATGTAAAAAAAAGCTCATAAATTGTTTATAATTTTATACAAATTGTGATGTTGAGCAATATAAATAAAAAAAAAATATGGGGGAAGGTTATTTAACCCCCTCTCCCGGTTAAAAAAAAAAGATCCAGAATAATGAATAAGAATGAAGATGTCAAAGGCTGCAATGAAAAACTTTTGGTAACCCAACTAATTTCTGTACTAAATCAACAAACATACATGTAAGTATAATACTGTTAATACATGTTATTAATTTATTTTTAATCTTTATTTTGACAGACACTTATATTTCCTATAACAGACAGTTTATTTTCTTAGAACGTAAATAATTATTTTGGAGTTTAATTTCATTGTAAGAGTTATCTTTCCTGTTGATTTTTGTTGTGGTCGAAATTATCCCCGAGGCTGGTCGAAATTAACCCAGGCATCATGGTTACTAATTTTTGAACCAATTTATTATTTTTTAACATATTTTTAGTTCGTAAAGCATAAAATTTGAAGAAAAAATCAATCTTCTTTACTCCGATTATATTTTTGAATTTGTACATTTGAAAACGGTCAAGTTTTGCGGATTGATAGCCATATGTACAATGGCCGATATCAGCCTGTACAAATTCTGACTGCTTTTAAAATTCTGTACATGTACATATTGCAATGACAGTGCACACTTTGTGCTCTTAATTTTTGTCTGTACATGTACAAAATGGCAAAAAGGCAAATGTCAAAACACGAGCGGTTGAAATGCATATGCTCTTAATTACAATTCCTTGTCGGCGAAAAACGATTAAATAATATGAATAAAAGTGAACAACAGGGAAAAGTTGAACAATTAATATCAAAACAAGATTTGTTTTGTGAAACACTATGCCAGCAATGATAACACAATTCTGGGTGGGACGTAGAAGTGGTATACACCTGTAAGATGTTTTAAGGGTAGCAAAGTCGTAACACTTAAGACCTTTTGTTTTTTTCAAAAATGTATTGTGTTATGGTTATTTACTGAATACTTTGTGAAACGCAATGTTACAGTTTTTCAATTGATGGTCAAAGGTTACAGTTGAGGTCACAATTTAATTTTACGTTATATTATGACTCTTACTCTATGATAATATGTCCTTTACAACTTCCCTTTACTTTTGATCAAAAAGTAGTGTTAATTATATATAGTCATCATTTTCTGGGTTGGATGGGGGCAATTCATTGTACAAGAAATGTTTGTGGAAGGTGATTTTAATCTAGATGGGAATTTAATATTCTTTTCAGTAAAAGAAGACAAATTTTATCATTAGTTTTACAAGAATGTTTACATTTACTTTTAACATTCCTCATCCTTTTTATCGCAAAATTAATCTTCTCAGTGCCTTGTCCAATTTAATTCATATTTAATCGTTTTTCGTCTACCAGAAATTGTAATCAGAAGCAAATGTGTTTCAACCGTTCACGTTTTGACATTTGCCCTTTAGTCATTTTGTACATGTACAGGGTGTCCCAAAACATATGTACACTTTTAATCATCTATAACTTTTTCAAAACAAACGCGTTCACAAAGATATTTTGTCAACATCTAGTATATTAGCATACATTTTATCTGACTTAACATTGAAGAAATTCTGTTGAAAAGTTAGGTAATTATGATGTTCTAATGACATCATCATAGTTTTGATATGGAACCATCATGTGAACAGCTGGTAGAAATTTTAAAACTTTACTTTAGTCATTACAACCTTGAGAAAACAACATCTTGTAATGAAATTAAGTGCTCAACAGAATACTTATTAATGGTTTTGTGAGGGAGTTCAGGGTTCGACACTAACTTTTTTACCTTGGTGGACCACAGGTCCACCTGTCAAATATTATTGGTGGACCTTCTCAATATCTGGTGGACCTTTATAAATGTTTGAATTAATGAATGAATCATTACCCAAGGCATTAATTGAAACTAACTTTGATATATACCGAATCCAGTCAGACTAGTAAAGCATAAATCCGCTGCATTTCATTTCCGGAAATATCCATAGCATTTCCGACATTTTTTAATTTCATTTCCGACATTTTTTGTTTTCATTTCCGGAATTTACCTGTGTTTTTTTTTCAAGTCAGCAATAATGAAATTTTAAAAGTATTTATTCCAAAATATTGATTAAAAATATATTTTAAAAAATCTATTTATTATAATTATACCTATATGCATACATATAGCAATAAGTCCAGGTTAAAGAATTCAATGAACATACAACATTTTTACCTCATTTAATATGCACTAAAATAAATGTCAGTGACAGCACCAAACTTATGTCCAAGACATTTGATGTACTCTAATCCAGTTTTTACTGCGGTTGATAACGCATTCATTACACTGCTCTATACAGAACATTAATTTTTTCTGCTTTACATCTGCGCAGAGTAATTCAGTAAACACTGATTCAATCTCTCAAATTTAAATTCAGGTAGTTGCCTACATTTTGCCACAGTCGTTTCATTGATAAATTTACAAAAACTCAGAAATTGGAATTCAATGATTTATTTTTTTACATGTATTCCTTTAAATTTTTCATAGGTTAAGTCTCCAAATCTGTTACTAAAGGTACTACATGTATCTGAAAAATGTTGGAAATGAAAACAAAAAAATGTCGGAAATGAAAAGTTGATAATTACTAAAAATTCCGGAAATAAAATGCAGCCCATAAATCTAACCAGTCAACAAAAACAAATCAATTAGGGACTAGTAAGATTTTTTTCTCCAGAAATATTGTAAAACTTAAAAAAAAAACTATAAATCAACAAACCAAAGAATTATTTTAATAATTATCATTAAATTACAATGGTGAAAACCTGCATTATTTCGCTTCCAAAGGTAGATTAAATTCAAAATTCCAATTATTAATTAATTTGTTCAAATATTAAACAAATGAAATTTTCATGTATCCATGGCTAGATCATTTTTTTAATACGATGCAAAACTGACATAGGTACATGTATGGGTATTAATTATTTTCTAAATTTATTATTTATTCAAATAAGCAATGATATAATGTATATCAAGAAAAAAATGAAACTGCAGATAATAGTTCAGAAATGTAAATTACGCCGGATTGAACATCTATTAAAAAACAATGCCTAAGTGCAGCTGTCTATCAATTCTAATTATCTCTAACAGTGTGCGTTCAGGCGTGAAGCGATTTCCTGTTACCCAGTGTAATTTTCACACCTTTTTGTGCATTACGTAAACACAGAGGAGAGACTGGCTAATTTGGCACAGATTTTTCATGCTTCTTATTCAAGGCCGTGTTGAATGTTCTTGCGTCTCAATATTGTTGTTAATATTGCATGGAGTTATCAATTTTACATGTAAAATATATCTAGTTTCTTGCCCCCCTGATTACCTAAACATTATTTACATGTATGTTTTATTTTATTTCTTGTATAATAAAGGTATGGAGAAATTATTAATTTGAGTTGAGTTACGGATTTCCATTTAAAGAAAAAAAAAACTGGAATTCCAGTTTTTTTTTTAAATACTGTGTTGAAATTTTAAGTGGACCGATGGTCCACCTAGTCCAGCACATTTGGTGGACCTTCGAATTTTTTGGTGGACTCGGGCCGCCGGTCCACCGTTAGTGTCGAACCCTGGAGTTTCAAGTAAAAGGCACCAGAAATGACAAATGACTTAATTCTGGTACATGTATTAGAAGACAAAGGAGTGCCCGTACCAAATAGAAAATTAAAAACAATGATAGAGTTATTACTGAAACTTAACAAAAATTCCTTAGACAGGTCTTGAGTGACTAAGATAAAAGTTAGGTAATTATGATGTTCTAATGACATCATCATAGTTTTGATATGGAACCATCATGTGAACAGCTGGTAGAAATTTTAAAACTTTACTTTAGTCATTACAACCTTGAGAAAACAACATCTTGTAATGAAATTAAGTGCTCAACAGAATACTTATTAATGGTTTTGTGAGGGAGTTTCAAGTAAAAGGCACCAGAAATGACAAATGACTTAATTCTGGTATTAGAAGACAAAGGAGTGCCCGTACCAAATAGAAAATTAAAAACAATGATAAGAGTTATTACTGAAACTTAACAAAAATTCCTCAGACAGGTCTTGAGTGACTAAGATAGCACCTACGGTAAATTTAGTTTTCATAAAATACTCAAATTTGAGCTAAAATTGTTCCCTTACAAGATAAGTGTAATGCAGCTTTTGTAAGAGACAGAAATTAGAACTCCTTTAGAGTTCACCCATTGGATTTTGATTAGACCCGACTCTGAAAATTTGATATGCACTTGCATGGTTTTTCAATGAAGCCTACTTCCATTTTTAATTAACAAATTTTTAGGAGAATCTAAATTTCAATTGTTTGGTGAAACCCAATTTTAATGTGGAAAAACCTCTAAATTGTAATAATGTTTCATTTAAACCTTTGTAAAAAAAAAAAAAAGCATTAGAAACTGTGTTCAATAATCTTAATCCAAACGGACGTCATTTGGAACATGTTGTAGAATTACCATGATTACATATGTTTTTCTAAATAAAAATATGACGATGATTAATAAGGAAACTGGGACAAATGTATGCTTAACAAAAACTTTTTAACAATGTTATAATATATTTTAAATTTCATTAATGTAACTTGTAACACAAACCAAATTCAATTGTTGGAAAGTTGTTACATGATACTCAGGTGACCTATAAGGCCCATAGGCCTCTTGTTTTTCAATATTAAGATATTTTTGCTAGATTGGATTGTCATGGACCACAGTAAAAATTTATCCATTCATCCTTCACTCCATCTCAATGTCAGTGTTTGCATCTGTAATTGGTCCATTTGGAGGTTTTTTTGCCAGTGGATTCAAGAGAGCCTTTAAAATCAAGGTAGGTTCAATATCAGTAAGTTAAGTTAAATTTAACAGGGTATATATGATAGGATCTTTTCCCCAAGTTTAACAGATGTCAAATTAATATTCATTTAAAGTTCAACTGAGTAACTAAGGTGAGCTATTGCTATATGTTATAGGTTAAGATTATAGGAGCAAGTCCACTCCCAAGCCCTACCTAAACCAGTTTTGCCAGAATAATTCATATAGTTATAGACCCTCCAGGGGCCCGTTTTACAAAAGGACTTACGACTAAGACCAGATTTAATTTTTCGTATAACTTTATAAAAACGTTATACAGTCAAACTTGTCATAGAGGTCACCTTTATCCAGCGGTCACTTGTCCTATACAGTCATTTTATTTCCTCCCAATGAAATTTCCTATATAAAGTAACTCTATCAAGCGGTCACCTGCGTAACGCGGTCAGCGGTCATCAAATTTCAAACAAAATCGCCACTTTTCCCTGTCTTTAGCGGCCATTTTGTCCAATCAGGTGACCTGATCTGGAGTCAGCTGATTCCCAATTTTTGTTACTAATGTAAATAATCAGTCACGTGTTGCCGAATCGTGAAAAAAAAATAAAAAATAAATGGACTTTATTTAATACCAATTATATTACTTGATATGCATACTCATGAATCATTTTACAAATTAACTGCTTCTTTATTTCACAAAACACGAACAACGATTCTTATGACGAAAAAAGTTAACATGAAAAAAGAATACTAGTTTTATCAATAACTGATTATCAAGGTTTTATAACTTCTGGATTTTTAATCAAGTTTTAAAAAAGAACAACGTATAAACTACAGGTAAACTTCGTTATCTCGACATAGAGGGGACAGTCGGAAAATGTCGAGATATCCGAGGTGTCGAGATATCAGAGTTGAGACTCGACGTCCTTAATTTTACTGCATAGCAAAACCACAGAACTAAACTGAACAGACGTATAACTACAGGCACCTACATGTCTTCAATTAGACTGTTAGTAGCTCGTTTGTTTCAGCTATCCCTCAATATTTATTAGAAAATATAAGAAGTTTTTCACAAATGTTATTTATGAAATGCTTTCTTTTATATCTCATTTTACTAAAAACCGTTTTCCATCCAGTATTTGATCCCCGTGCCACTAGCTCTGTCAGATCAGGATACGAAATGCGCTCTATAAACTCCAAACCGGAACGGTACAAAGTCGACTTTGTGAAGAGATAGGGCTTTCATATTTGACATGTGCATTACCTGTGACAAGACATTTCCAAGTATGCTATGATTTCTGACCTATTGACCTTGACCTTCACAACTGACCTTCTTTGAAAAAATTTAACCTCGGTGATAATTTCTAATATTTGACACAATATGTCATAAAAATACACATTTCACCCACAAAATTGAAAGCCAGGGACCACAATTCTTTGATTTTGCTTGTTAAACCAGATAATGAGACATTTTTTTAGACATTGCAATAAAGAGGCTTTCAAATAATCACAATGCATATACCAAGAAAATTTATTTTGTCAGATATCTTAGGCAAAAAAAAATAATAAAGGGAAAAATATCATATTTTAAAAGCGATATTGTGCTCAACATTTTGCTATTACCTCTTTAGACATTGCATGCCATGTTTAGAAAACAAAGTTACATTGCAAATAACATTTGGTCACAGATTCAAAATTCCTTTAATGCTCCATCCCCTGAGTATTGAAATTGGTTTAAATGATTAAATGAATATTTAAATTAATAAAAGAGCAGTTCCATGGAGTTTAAGTACGGTAGCTCTAATTTTTCACATGGTCCCTCAAATTGAGGAAGAAGTATCACAGCAGAATTGACAATGAATATTTAGCCACGAGTGCTGAAATATTGTCCAAAGAGGAGTGGAAGGAAATATTTACCAGTGGTGGGCAAACATACAACTATTGCTACTTTTGAGGTCAATCGGATGATTAGACACCTGAGTAGCATATTTACCGAGCCCAAAGACCAGACCTTAGGTGTACCCCCCACCCCATCCAAAATTTTATGTGCCTAAATCTTATGTTCACCTGAATATTTATAAAGATTCCATTAACTTTGATGGTTAAGGCCCTTCCTATAGTAGGCAAGGTCATAATTTTTGTATTATAGTCCATGCCAAAATCCTGTTTTTGCCAGTGAATGTTAAAATTGTTTGTTTCTTTTTTTTTTTAAATTGTCTTTAAGAATTTTGTTCAACAATAACTTTGCAACAGGAATGTAGTTTATATTAAAATATACTTACTAATCACCACCATGAAAAAGAGAAAAGTCATTAAATTGGATCTGGATTCTCTCCCCTACAAGTCCATGTAAGTTGTATGAGCAGTTAAAATTGTCTGGGTATACCCCGGGATAGGTAGGAGAGATGATATTTCCAGTCTTCTCGTACACACTACTGATAGTGTAACTACAGTAGTAGCTTGGGGATTTGGTTCCTACTTCATAGATTGCTGAAATTTAAGAAAAAAACATAATTTTATTCAAAAAAAATTAAAGCAATATTAGCTGCATTTTTTATTATTTTTATGTTGCCGTTAAAATGTGTTTTTATGATAAATTTGTATGTAATTTAAACCTTTATGTTCAATTAAACTTAAATCAAGACTTAAATTGTTTCAGAAGAAAGACTTTTGTACAGTCAAATATAGAGTATTAATAACTAAGATCAATATTGTACAGGATGACAATAATATGATTTTGCTTCAATCATAGCTTGTAAAAAATTCTTCCATCGCAAATTTGAACAACAGAAGACTATAACTATTGTTCCTTTTCTCTGTTCTTGAAATAGTTAATTACAATTTTGCAATTAAATATTTCGACATCAAAGTTGCAGCTCATATTGACTTAATAACAATCAATAATTCATTTCAATAATGTTGCAATTCTTGAAAAGAAGATTTTAAATTATTTCAAAAAATTTTCATATATACTACCCTGTAAAAATTGTAAAAAAAAAATTCATATATACTACCCTGTAAAAATTGATATCCAAGTTTAACATTGAAATATATATGGAAAAAACTTTGAAAATCTTCTTCTCAAGATCCATTGGGCTAGAAAAGCTGAAACTTATGTGAAAGCATCTTGGAGTAGTGTCAATTCTGAATTGTCCAAATCATGACCCCTGGAGTAGGGTGTGGTCACAACTGTTATTACAAAGGGGGGAAATCTGTTTAAGAACAGCAGAGCCAAAGTTTCTCAGGTGAGCAATGTGGCCCATGGGCCTCTTGTATCATGAATATAGAACATATGTTCAATGTGGCAATACAAACACTAAATTTCACAAAATTTTATGAAAATCTCTAACCAAAAACATTAATGGTTATATATCTTCTCCACTCTTCACCGATTAGCTATTTGTTAAAAACACGCAAAAGGTTTTTTATTATTGTTTGCAGCAAACTGTAAAGTTTCACATTACGTCATGATCTAGTTGACAGCTGCGCTCAAGGTAAATTGTACACGCCTCCTAACTGCAAGCTTTACGACTGGAAGTTTCTACTTATCCCTGATTGGATGCTCGTGCAACAGACTATTTTTATGGCAATGTTGATAATTTTAGTTGACCAATCACGTGAAATGTTTACGCAGGATGCATCTGACGAAAAAGATTGTGACGTAACGTGAAACTTTACAGTAAACTTCAAACAAAAATATCAGGTGTCCTTGTCCGTGTCACATTCTATGATTAAAGGTTAATTGGGCTATCACTAATGGGTGGAGCACATGACCTGATGTACACCTTCATGCAAAACTTTCAGCTGAGGACTTATCTGTGCATAAACATTTAACCTTGTTAAACATTTCTCCCATTATCATGATTATAATCAACCGTTAACATATTTGAAATGGTCTGCATTGTTAATTTTGTTTAAAACATGTGAATTAATAATATATAAATATTGCTTTGTTAGGTGTAACATTGATAATGTTCACCCCAAGCAATTGTCAATCAAGGTGCAGCTAAGATTGACAAGGGTTTTCAAGGGGTGAAATTTTTCTATATTGCACTCACCCACATGCAATATTTATTATACTGTACAGTAATACTGAATGTGTGAACAGTGAACCTTGCGCACATTAATTCTGGACATTCACTTTTTTTTTTGGAATATATCACCTGGAGGTTGTGGCTTCATTATTCAACAAGTCATAGTGTTTTCTAGCTTAAAGCCTCTCAATGAATAAGATTCAACTAATTAACATCAAGATAGAATATGATAATATATATAATAGGTTGGAAGCAGGTTACTGACAATTTTTGTTCCTGTGACATCACACACTATCTGGATTAACCATTATTATACCCCATGCAACAAGTTGTGGGAGGTATTATGTTTTTTTTGTCCTGTCCATTAGTCCTGTAATTTTTGTCAGCTCAACTCCTCATAAATGGCTGCACAGAATTTCTTCAAACTTTGCAGATATTTAGGACACAATGTGAAGATGTGCATATTACCACGAAATTATGATTCCTTCATGTTTCTTGGAATTTTGGCACTTTTCAACTTAAGATTTTCAAACATATCTTAAATATAGAGATGCACAGTTTTTCAGCCCAACTTCTCTTAAAGTGCTGCACAAAATATGGTCGAACTTTGCAGATATTTCGAACACAATGTATATACATAGTATTACTTATTTTTTTTTAAAAATCTGTGAATATCTTCTTCTGAAGAACAGCAGGATTTATTGGTTATAATCAGGCATCTTCAGGTTGTGTAGATTTTAATTTGTTAAAATTGTTACCATATTGTAAACATTGCTGTATGTTTCAGATGTCAGTTTGATTACCTGGATATTTATGCTCAGATGACGAGCACTGAATCGGAGGCTCAGATCTCCTCCCCTCTGCTGGGGCGGTTTTGTGGAGACAGGATGGACATTCTACCCTCACGCATTATATCCACCTCCAACATCATCCTGGTAGACTTTCACTCAGATGGCCACAGATCTGCACGAGGATTCTATGGATCCTTTAGATTCATTGATGCATGTAAATATAGTTTTATTATTTAATGCTAACTGGGCTGTCACTGCCAAACAATGTATAACTCTTAATTAGGGTAATATTGCTGATAAATAGAGTTTTAAAGCAGATTTTTAAGAAGAGGCAATAATTACGATTGAGAATGCAGTAATCAGATTCTTTTTGTACGAATTGAAGTTGGTTGATAGAAGTCATTGGTTGTATGACAGCACCTGGCTGTGCTTACATTACATGTATCATACCATGCTAAACTTACAGTATGCTTAAAGTAGCACTTTTTAGCTTACCTAAACCAAAGGCTAAGTTAGCTTTTCTGAACAAAATTTGCCAAATGTTTTTGGTTGCTTTGTTGTTAAAGGGACAGATAAGTCTTAACCATAAGGTGTCCAGCACAAGTTAACTTAATATGTATCATATCAAAGGGACAGATAAGTCTTAACCATAAGGTGTCCAACACAAGTTAACTTAATATGTATCATATCAAAGGGACAGATAAGTCTTAACCATTAGGTGTCCAGTACAAGTTAACATAATATGTATCATTGTATCATCAAAGGGACCGGTAAGTCTTAATCATTAGGTGTCCAGTACAAGTTAACATAATATGTATCATTGTATCATATCAAAGGGACCGGTAAGTCTTAATCATTAGGTGTCAAGTTAACTTAATATGTATCATATCACAAGGACGGGTAAGTCTTAATCATTAGGTGTCCAGCACTAGTTAACATAATATGTATTATATCAAAGGGACCGGTAAGTCAACCATAACGTGTCCAGCACTAGTTAACTTAATATGTATCATATCAAAAGGACCGGTAAGTCTTAACCATAAGGTGTTCAGCAATAGTTAACTTAATATATATCATATCAAAGGGACCGGTAAGTCTTAACCATAAGGTGTCCAGCACTAGTTAACTTAAAATGTATCATATCAAAGGGACCGGTAAGTCTTGACCATTAGGTGTCCAGTACTAGTTAACATAATATGTATCATAGTATCATCAAAGGGACCGGTAAGTCTTAACCATTAGGTGTCCTGTACTAGTTAACATAATATGTATCATTATATCATATCAAAGGGACCAGTTAGTCTTAAGCATAAGGTGTTCAGTATTAGCTAACTTAAGTTTTACATGAAGGCAGTAGCTGGGATGGGGTAGATTACTTTCAAAAGTAAAAAATTAAATAACAATTAACTTGGATTTCAAACATAATTGATTACAAGCTCACTTGAACACTGATCGGTAACACACCAAGGAAAACGGAATTTTGTAGCTATCATCTCTTCTTTTGATATAGCTTGTGATATGCGGATAATCAGCAATAATTCCAGAAACGGAACTATTAAGTCACCTGGCTACCCAAGAAACTTTCCTGTCAATATTACTTGTGTTTACTACATTGATGGTCTGTACAACCAAGAAAGACTAGAAAAAGTGAAAATCAAATTCACCGATTTCTCCATTCCTGGCAGTATGCCAGAGTAAGTATTATTGATGAGACAAGATATGTATTGGAAAAGTACATGTATCTATCATTGACTGTTTGCTTTTTATTTTTGTTAACAATTTTATACCTTTGGTGTTATTTGGGACATTTGGATCCTCTTAGTAGGTGTTTGAGATTTTGTGATCCTCTTTGTAGGTGTAATTTAGGATTTTGTGATCCTCTTTATCCTCTTTGTAGAATTAATTTTGGGATCCTCTTTGTAGGTGAAATTTTATGATCCTCTTTGCAGAAGTAATTTTGGGATCCTCTTTGTAGGTGTTTGGGATTTTGTGATACTCTTTGTAGGTGTTTGGGATTTTGTGATCCTCTTTGTATGTGTAATTTTGGGATTTTGTGATACTCTTTGTAGGTGTAATTTTGGGATTTTGTTAATACTATTATACGTGAGAACTTATTTTTTGCGAGCACACTGTCTCGCGTAATTACGCGAAAATAAAGTTCTCTCGAATAAAAAGTGATTTACAGTAGTACATTCCATGAATTTGTCCAATTTCATTCCTGAGTGCAGACATTTAAAAAATTTGATTTTAAAAGGTTTCTTACTTGTTAAAAATGAAGTTTTTTTGAGATATAACCTTTTGGGAAAATACCTACAAGCATTTAAAAAAACTTTTAAAGAAGTTCACTTTACCATTTCAGTAAGTGTTTTGTAAAACAAATTAAAGTTTGCATAAGAAACATGTATAGATTTAAAAGTTTGTCTTGGTTATTCAGATGCCAAAGTTATGTTTACCTAAATAAATTTCAGATAAGCCAATGGAGTCTCAGAATATGTATCATATCAAAGGGACCGGTAAGTCTTAACCATTAGGTTTCCAGCACAAGTTAACTTAATATGTATCATATCAAAGGGACCGGTAAGTCTTAATCATAAGGTGTCCAGCACTAGTTAACTTAAAATGTATCATTGTATCAGATCAAAGGGACTGGTAAGTCTTAATCATTAGGTGTCCAGCACTAGTTAACTTAAAATGTATCATTGTATCATATCAAAGGGACCGGTAAGTCTAAACCATTAGGTGTCCAGCACTAGTTAACTTAATGTGTATCATTGCATCATATATCAAATGCGAAGGGACCGGTAAGTCTTAACCATTAGGTGTCCAGTACTAGTTAACTTAAAATGTATCATTGTATCATATCAAAGGGACCGATAAGTCTAAACCATTAGGTGTCCAGCACTAGTTAACTTAATATGTATCATTGCATCATATATCAAATGCGAAGGGACCGGTAAGTCTTAACCATTAGGTGTCCAGTACTAGTTAACATAATATGTATCATTGTATCATATATCAAACCCGAAGAGACTGGTAAGTATAAGGTGTACAGCACTAGTTAACTTAATATGTATCATATCAAAGGGACCGGTAAGTCTTAATCATTAGGTGTCCAGCACTAGTTAACTTAATATGTATCATATCAAAGGGACAGATAAGTCTTAACCATAAGGTGTCCGGCACAACTTAACTTAATATGTATCATATCAAAGGGACAGATAAGTCTTAACCATAAGGTGTCCAGCACAAGTTAACTTAATATGTATCATATCAAAGGGACAGATAAGTCTTAACCATAAGGTGTCCAACACAAGTTAACTTAATATGTATCATATCAAAGGGACAGATAAGTCTTAACCATTAGGTGTCCAGTACAAGTTAACATAATATGTATCATTGTATCATCAAAGGGACCGGTAAGTCTTAATCATTAGGTGTCCAGTACAAGTTAACATAATATGTATCATTGTATCATATCAAAGGGACCGGTAAGTCTTAATCATTAGGTGTCAAGTTAACTTAATATGTATCATATCACAAGGACGGGTAAGTCTTAATCATTAGGTGTCCAGCACTAGTTAACATAATATGTATTATATCAAAGGGACCGGTAAGTCAACCATAACGTGTCCAGCACTAGTTAACTTAATATGTATCATATCAAAAGGACCGGTAAGTCTTAACCATAAGGTGTTCAGCAATAGTTAACTTAATATATATCATATCAAAGGGACCGGTAAGTCTTAACCATAAGGTGTCCAGCACTAGTTAACTTAAAATGTATCATATCAAAGGGACCGGTAAGTCTTGACCATTAGGTGTCCAGTACTAGTTAACATAATATGTATCATAGTATCATCAAAGGGACCGGTAAGTCTTAACCATTAGGTGTCCTGTACTAGTTAACATAATATGTATCATTATATCATATCAAAGGGACCAGTTAGTCTTAAGCATAAGGTGTTCAGTATTAGCTAACTTAAGTTTTACATGAAGGCAGTAGCTAGGATGGGGTAGATTACTTTCAAAAGTAAAAAATTAAATAACAATTAACTTGGATTTCAAACATAATTGATTACAAGCTCACTTGAACACTGAACGGTAACACACCAAGGAAAACGGAATTTTGTAGCTATCATCTCTTCTTTTGATATAGCTTGTGATATGCGGATAATCAGCAATAATTCCAGAAACGGAACTATAAAGTCACCTGGCTACCCAAGAAACTTTCCTGTCAATATTACTTGTGTTTACTACATTGATGGTCTGTACAACCAAGAAAGACTAGAAAAAGTGAAAATCAAATTCACCGATTTCTCCATTCCTGGCAGTATGCCAGAGTAAGTATTATTGATGAGACAAGATATGTATTGGAAAAGTACATGTATCTATCATTGACTGTTTGCTTTTTATTTTTGTTAACAATTTTATACCTTTGGTGTTATTTGGGACATTTGGATCCTCTTAGTAGGTGTTTGAGATTTTGTGATCCTCTTTGTAGGTGTAATTTAGG
>PRKT01001290.1:14658-26056 GCA_003671525.1 Saccostrea glomerata | reverse complement strand
GGCCAAAATGGCTGACCAAAGTTTTACATAGAAATTAAATATATAGGAAAATTCTTTAAAAATCTTCTTCTCAAGAATGACACAGCCATAATTCATCATATTTATATGGAAGCATCCCCAGGTAGTGCAGATTTAAGTTTGTTCAAATCATGACCCCTGGCGGTAAGGGCGGGGCCAAAATGGCTGACCAAAGTTTTACATAGAAATTAAATATATAGGAAAATTCTTTAAAAATCTTCTTCTCAAGAATTACACAGCCATAATTCATCATATTTATATGGAAGCATCCTCAGATAGTGTAGATTCAAGTTTGTTCAAATCGTGACCCCCAGGGGTAGGGCGGGCCAAAATGGCCGACCAAAGTTTAACATAGAAATATATAGGAAAATTCTTTAAAAATCTTCTCAAGAATAGCAAAGCCATAATTGATCATATTCATATGGAAGCATCCTCAGGTAGTTTAGATTCAAGTTTGTTCAAATCATGACCCCTGGGGGTTGGGCGAGGCCAAAATGGCGGACCAAAGTTTTAAATAGAAATATACAGTAAAGCTCGTTTAGTACGAACACAGATATAGCGAATTCACGGATATAGCGAAGTTTTTCTGGGTCCCTGGCAAAATTCTTAATAAATCTTTGTAAAATTTTATGGTTATAACGAGCTCTGATATAACGAATTTACGGATATAGCGAACTGATTTTGAGTCCAGCTGGGTTAAATATAATGAAATTTACATTTTTTATAATGAACTTTGAAAGATTATAAAAAGTTTGATAAATTGAACTGACTTTATTTCTGTTTAGTATTTGTATATAAAATTTAATTCATAATAAAACCTTAGTTATCGAAGATATGTTTTGTAATATTTGATTTCCTAACATATTAGGTAGTAATACCTGAAGGAAAACATGCATATTGCGAATTCACTATAATGGTTAAACGAATTCGTTTTACGGATATAACGAATTACGGATATAGCGAATTAAATTCATAGGTCCCCAGGACTTCGCTATAACCGAGTTTTACTGTATAGGAAAATTCTTTAAAAATCATCTTCTCAAGAATAGCAAATCCATGATTGGTCATAGGATTACTTTTGGATTTAAACTTTTCAATAATAAACCAATTTCTACTTTTTCCTAGCCACAGTGCTCAGGTGAGCGATGTGGCCCATGGGCCTCTTATTCAATGGGTGGCACTGTTGCTCTCCGGTCTGTCAATGTATTTTTTCAGAGAGCTACAGTTCTGCAGCTAGACCTTGACTTTGGAGTTTGACCTACTTTTACAAAAAAATTCCACACTTTAACGTTGGCCATAACTTTTGAACAGTTGGAGCTAGGGCTTTCATCCATCACATGTTTATTCATTGTGACAAGACCTTTTAGCTGGTATACAATGTAAATACTTTTCATCTTGAAATAAGATTTTGACCCTCTTTTTAAAAACTTTAATCTTGGTCATAACTTTTGAACTGTTTGTAATAGGGCTTTCATATTTCACAGATGTATTCTTTGTAACAAGACCTTCCTTGGATACCAACACTTTTGACCTTTTGGCCTTGACCTTTGGAGTTTGACATGCATTTTATAGAATTCATACCTTGCCATAAGCTGCCATATGGTGGCATCAGTGTTTCACAAACACATCTTTTTAGCTCAACTAAGCCAAAGGCTCAAGAGAGCTTTTCTGATCACATTTTGTCCGTCGTCCGTTGGTCTAGCTGTCTGTCCGTCCATCCGTCTGTAAACTTTTCACATTTTCAACTTCTTCTCAAGAACCAATGGGCCAATTTTAACCAAACTTGGTACAACGCATCCTTGGGTGAAGTAAAGTTTAAATTGTTTAAATGAAGGGCCAAGTCCCCTCACAAGGGGAGATAATCAAGAAAAGAAAAAAAATTGGGTGGGATCTTTAAAAAATCTTCTTCTCAAGAACCAATGGGCCAGGAAAGCTGAAACTTATATGGAAGCATCCTTAGGTAGTGTAGATATTAAATTGTAAAAATCATGACCCCCGGGGGTAGAGCCGGGCCACAATAGGGAATCCAAATTTTACATAGAAATATATAGAACAAATATTTATCTGTTTCTGTATAATAATAAAAGCATTTTTGGAAGGATACTCGTGATATAGCAAATTTATGGTTCCTCTCGGCAAAAAACTTTCCCTTGGTGGATTCGCAGCTTTGGGAAGTAGTTTCCTCCTTCATACCCAATCTATAACTGTATATTGTGCTCTATTCTAAATGAATTATAATGATAGAAGGTACTGTAATGTAGTTTGTTTTAGGAGAAAATCAATTGGAAAAATTCCTTTTCTCAGTGTTAATTGAATTTACAACATCTTATTTGGAGCATTGCACTAATTTTGCAATTTTTATTGAAGTTGATGAAAGTAAATCTTCAGCATTTTCAAACCTGGCAATAGGGAATAGTTTATAAATTTATGAGTGTCCCTGCAGCTCTTATAAGGATTGAAAAATAGATTCTAACATAGAAAGACAACATTGAACTAAAAAATGGGCATCATACAGTGTTTTATCTTTGGTATCTGAATAGAAAACATGATAACATCTAATATTCCTATACAGCTCTACTGATCAGATGCCAGAGAATATGTCCCTTTTTATGTACATGTACAATGTACATGTACATCTACTCTTGGGTTGGATAACAATATTGTGTTCATTGTTTTCTTATCATATTTACAGTATGTACTAGATATCCATGAATAACAACAAAATTAATAAAACAAAATATCCTGAAATATCAATAAATCTTTCACACAATAATTTCTGAGAGTTTATTCAAGCAATTGTGATTATTGCACAATTTACATTTCATTTGACAATGTTTTTATTTTCACAGTGAGTAATTAGATTATATGAACATATCAAATTATTAATGAAGCAATTCAAATTTACAGGTCATCAGTCCTTTACTATAACTGATTTTTTTTTTTCTGTACATGATCAATTAAAACATTAATTGCTGGTTGTATTTTGTGACAGCTGTCCCTATGATTCCCTGACGGTTTATGATGGAGCTAACAGACAGACTCCAGTCCTCAGTAAGTTTTGTGGTGAACACAGCGCCGTGACTTTCTACTCCTCAGGAGAGAACCTGTTTATGGAGTTTATAACCAGGGCCGGGAGGATGGGGTCCATAGCTGATCCGTACCATACCAATGTAGATTATAAATTCACCAGGAGAGGCTTCAATGTATCTTTTCATTTTATAAAAGATATTGTAAAATTAGGTCAGTATATGTCACTTGAATGATATTGATTTACATTATAAATGACTTTTACAAAGAAACAATCTCCTACATTGTAAGAGTTGATTCTCTTTCGTCAGTGACCTATTTCAAAGGAAAGAAATGCAATGGAATGTCTTAATTCGTATTATTATACCTCTACTGTAATTACTCTATATAAAATTAATACCATAAAACTGTTTATTTCCTCGAAAAGAGACAATTCCCCTCATCTGAGGACTACTCCCTGGAAAATCGGAGCTACTCCTTGGGACTATTTCCTCATGAATATTTATTAGTAATTTAAACCAATCAAAGTGTTCAGTGGGCGGAGCGTTCAAGGAATCGCGAGTCTGTGTCGTCATGTTATTAGCAATGTAACTATGACGTCAAAACATTTCGACATGCGATGTTTAATTTTTAAGTGAAATATATCTACAGCTAAACTCAGTTATAACAAAGTCGCCAGGACCTATGAAATTACTTTTCTATATCCTTAATTCGTTATATCCTTATAAGGAATTTGTTAGATTTATATAGCTGGGGATCCAAGATAACTTCGCTATATCCATAAATTCGCAAACTCCGTGTTCATTCTTAACAAGTTTTACAGTATACAGATACTTTTTCTGCAAGTAACTTTAAATTTGTCACAGTGACTGTGTATCAAAATTTTGATTTTTTTTTGTCAGTTTGTATATAATGTTTAACATGTCTGCATACTTTATATCCATTACAGAGTGATAAGAACTGGACATATATTTAATTGTTTTCAGTGACAGTGAGAATTTCCTTGGCTGTTGTGATCTTATAAAAGATAAGGTATACTTGTGTGTCATTTGCCATACACTTTAGTTGTTACATGTAGTTGACCCTTATCATTTATACATTCAGTAAAACATCGAATAAAATATTGAACAGGTGTGGCAGAGAAGACTGGATGATCCTAGTCCTCATAGAAAGCAAAATATTTAAGTTTTAACAAAACAGTTTAGTTTGTAGTCAGCTTTGAAGTAACCTTAATGAGAGAATGACCTTTGTTTCAGGGTGAAAGGTGATATCGTGAACAATGTTTAATTTACAACATATTCTCATTCTTTTGTGTAAGTTTGGTGATAATCTGCTTAATGGTTCTTTGAAAAAAAAATTTTTAGTACCAGCTATTTTTTTTTTAATTTTCATAATAACTTTACTTGTTTTAGGATCATATTCCTAGTTTTAGTTTAAATGAGTGCCCTTAAACCAAGGGCATTCAGTGACAAGTTTGACAAAAATTAGGAAAAGATCTTAATTTAAGGGTTCTTGAAATATGACCCATATTCCAAAAAGTTTATACACAACACCAACACACAAATGGCTATAATGCATTAGCTCTTCGAACATTTGGCTCAGCATAGCTAGGTAACAAGGAAAAACCAGTAAAGAAGATTCACTTGAGAACAGATATATAATCAATAAATAAAGAAAGAACAATGTACCTGTACCCTCTGTGTGAAAGACATAAAAATAGACAAAAATATCATTAAAAGGAGAGCTGGCTTTGATGGTCCATCGGCAGTAGGTCCTGCTTTGGTATTTCTCCGGGAATCCTGGACTCACTATTATACCTCCTGTCCCAGGGCTGATTATTTTACCCCCACAATCTGTAATGAAAATAGTTTTCACTTCTATTATAGTCATTTACATTTAACTAGGACCATTAATTACCAAAACAATGACACATCCTATGGTAATAGAGAAACTTAAGAAGAGGCCAAATGTCTCTGAGGTCAAAAATTGTTAATTATCTGCAACCATGTGCCAAATAATTACTGATGACAGGATTATAAGGAGGCATTTTAGAAGAACTAGGACAGTTGGGATGTTGGAAGCTACAGTACCACCGGACACAACCTAACACCAGAGCGAACCCGGAGCGGACCCTGGGTTCGCTTCCCGGGTTCGCTCGGGGTCCGCTTTGGGTTCACTTTCAGAAATTTCGGGACCGCTCCGGGTGCGCATTGGGTTCGCTCCGCGTTCACTCGGGGTCAGCTCTGGGTCCACTAGAGCGAACCCGGCGTTCCCTTCCTGGGACCGCTTTACGCACTGATGCGTGAAGCTGACCCCACTTAAATCTCACCGCCGTAAGCCCCGCCCCTTGTATATTTCAATACAGTTATGGTATTGTGGATCGATCATTGTTGTTTATGCGACGATGCGGACATGTACACTGTACATGTAAACAGTGATATAATGGAAAACACTGACACATTTTCTAAAATTCAACTGTACATTCGACGTAGATTTACATGTACATGACTAATTGATTTCCTTGATTTCTCGATCCCGGGAAATTCAAACTAATTTAACAGCGGACCCCGAGCGAACCCGGAGTGGACCCAGAGAGTGAACCTGGGGTCTGCTCTGGGTTCGCCTTCTGTTAGGTTGTGTCCGGTCGGTACTGTAGCAAAACACAATGTCAATTTGCAAAAAGACTTCATTATCTCAAAGTATAATTAGCTATTTATGGTACCAATATCTATAGGCAGAAAATTTTAAGAAGGCCAAAATCAATCAAGACCAATGTTGGAAAGAGGCACCACTTCAAAAGTGCTTTTAAGCTTAATACTGAGTTTCAGAGAGCAACAGAAGCACGAATTTCTACTCAGACAGTTTAAAACAGACTTCATGAAGCAAATCTCAAAGCTTGCTCCTGACCAGTACTAATATTAGAGCATCACAGAAATCACTACAGTGGGCAACAGAACACAGAAATTGGTCAATGTCAATGGCATTCTGTACTGAGATGAGTCACAATTTTGTGTTGACTTCCATGATGGCAGAAGACTTGTTTGGATAGGAGAAAAGATGGCTTGCATTTCTAAGTCTGACATATTTTTGAGGTTCGGTGATAATTTGAGCAGGCATTAGTGATTCGAACATCATTGTTACCGTTACAGCTTCCGGTGTCATTTTGATTTTCAATGATGTATAATTGCGTTAAAATTTGACATTCGTTATCCAATTTCATCAGAAATCATTAATATTTTATTCCTTTTAACCAGACTGTAGACGTACTTTTTCCCACGAGGTCATAATTCTGCGGAATCTCAATTTCCGTTTAGTCCCCGGTAAGTAAATTAAGCAGATTTCTCAGACTGTCTCTATATGCCTTACATTTACATTAAGTACGCTTGAACAAATTTCCATGGAAAATTTGTGACCACGTACATAGAGTAAATTAATACCACGCGGAAAAAAGTACTTCTTCAGTATCTTATTACTTATCCAGTTATTCCCCTTTGGTAATCAATACTATTGTCTGCCTGGAAACGTGTTCACAAAAAGAAAAGAAATGACACCCGATCAGAAAGAAATAATTAATTTGTCTTCTGCGGGTAATTCAAGTTATAAGATTCAGAATTTGACTGGAATTAATTGCTGAACAATTGCTGCCAAATATCTTCTCAAACAGTAAATCGAAGATTGAGCATTGTTAGAAATGTTTTCCAAAACCATTATGATTTCTCACATTAAACGTGTGAAACTGGTTGCATTTTGTAAGAGAAATTTACACTGGACTGTTGATAACCACTTGTCATCAGTTATATTTAGTGACTAGACTAGAATTGTACTTGGAAACAACAGAAAAGTTTATGTTTGGAGACAATCCGATGAGAGAATGTGTCCAAACTGCTTGGGTATAATGGGTGACAGGGATACAACATGCAAAGCACCAGTGATGTTTTGGGGTTGCAGTACATATTTTTGAGCTTGGACACTTGAACCAGTGGATGGTAAAATAAATAGAAATAAATATATTTCCGCTTTGGATGATAATTTATGACCAGTTATGTATAACGAGACATTTTGCTAACCGGCAATATTTATTTCAAGATAATATTGCGCCTTGTCATGTTTCAATTCAAGCTCTGCAGTAGAAAACAGAGAAAGATATCAACACCATTCAGTGGCCAGAACAAAGCCCTTACATAAATATTAGTAATAGAAAAAAAAATATGGTAAATTTTAAAAGCAAAATTAATCAATGTTTAGATGAATTAAAAAAAAAACAAACAGTGATGACCAGAAATGCTTTGACATTTGGAGTAACCTCCCGGTTCAAAACATCAGATGTCTCTATAACAGTCCTCTGAGGAGATTAATTAGCACTGTGCTGTGATCTAAAGGACAAATTACCAAATACTGAGCCATTAAAGTAAGAAAATTTATTTCCTTTGATTTATAAACACATTTTTTAATTTTGCATATTTTGTATTTACGTTTACAATGGCAGCCATTTGCAATCTCATTCATGTTATACTACTGTATATTCAAATTTCAGCAAATCATTACCCTTGGAGAATAGAGGGGTCACAACAGGGGGTCATTTTTAAACATATAAATATAAAGGAAATATCAGTATAAAAAAATTATCTCACGAACAACAAAGCCATTATGTGCCATATTAATTCAAAAGCATCTTTAGGAAGTGTAGATTCAAGTATGTTCTAATCATACCTTCTTAATTGTACTGACTTTTGCTTTATCTTAGCCAATTTGCTCAGGTGAGCATTGTGGCCCCTGTGCCTCTTTTTTTTTGGTTTCAGTTGTTTATGTCCCACAATGAAAATGGCAGGGGCATATAGAGTTTGTCTTGTCCCTCTTTCAACCTTTTGCCTTTTCATCTGTCCTTTGGTCCTGCTTTTCATTTAGCTCAGTTTCAAAGAAAAGATTCAAGATATTTCTATCAAACTTCAAAATTAGGCTGATAGATTTCAACCACATCAACATTTTTAACCTTGATCTTTCCTTTGACCTTGACCTCAGTTTTCTTTAATAAGTGGTTAGCTACAGTTTTGGTCTAATTTTAATATTATTTGGCACACAAGTAAATTACACTAAGATGCATAATTTAATGCATCTGTTTCTTGATTTCAATAAACGGTTGCCATGGTTACAAAAATATGAATTTCTGTGAAATTCCTTTAAAATGCTACTCCTTCTATGGTTTTTGATTTCAATAAACAGTTATGCCATGGTTACTTAAAATAGAAATTTCTTTGAAACACCACTTCTCCCACAGTTTTGGTATGGTTTTAATATAACTTGGCGCACAAGTAGACTACACTAAGATACATACTGTATAATCCCTATTAACTGCCCCTGCCCCTATATTATATAACTAGAATCATCATTTTCATCTTCATTTTCTGACTCACACGTGTCTATTTTCGAGGTTGTATCTTTCTCACATTCAAATCCGGGCAGTGCAAACTGAAAGGCCTTAGCCATATTTGAAGCATTGTCTGTCACAATGTTGGTTATCTTTTCTGCTATATTATAGCAGGCCACTGCTTCCTCATATTCTTGACGTATGTTTTCTGCACAATGTTGGCCTTCAAATCGTTTACATGACACCATGATTGATTCCATGCACCAATCCAGTATAAAGTGACCTGTTATACCGAGAAAGCCCTTCATTTGTCGATTTGACCAGAGGTCAATAGTCAAGCACACACTCTCCACAGATTGTAACTTGTCCTTTATTTTACTTTGAATATTGGCTGACCTTTCCAGGAGAAGTTTTGTTGAGAAATGTTTTCGAGAAGGTAGCTGATATTTGGGATTCAATGATTCAATTAACAGCAGGAATTCTGGATTTTCAGCAATTGAAAGTGGTGTCAAACTTCCTGCTATGAAGGAAATCAAAGCCTCAGTAATCTGCTTCTGGTTTGGATCATTTGAATTGTACTTGTTTTTTGAAGAAGTTTGGGTATATGTTTCCATAGACATTTGAGATGTTTTTGGTTGATCATCTTTTTTTCTCATGTAAATATCTCTATGTTTCCTCTGAAAATAATAAACCTTAAATTAATCAACAAAATAAGGCATAATTATAGCTTGAAATATAGTTAGTGGACAGAAACTGTTTTACATGCAATTGGCAGTGTTGACATGAGGGAGGTAATTTAGACAACAATTGGTAGATGTTTTTACAAGGATTAGCACAATGGTTAATTTAGGTCAGGCTTGATAGAACATTGTTTAATTATAATTACCCATGCCAAGCCAACCTAAATAACACATCATTCATCATTGGGAATTTTTATAAGTAAATCCGCTTTTTTTTAAATGAAGGTTCACATGCAGAAAATTTTACAGTTTAATACATTTATGTACCAAAGCTGGTATAACTGCCATAGTTATCGTGAAAGTTATAATTCATTATAAGTCACTTAAATTTGAAACTGTATAACTCATACATGTTATTCTGAGACATATACTAAGCAAATTATTTATTTAAAAAGACAAACTTACCTTTAGATGTGTAACAAAATTTGAAGTGGTTTTTGTATTCCCTGATATCTGTGCAGAGCAGTACCTACACTTGGCTTTTACAATACCCTCTGATGGTTGGTTTTCAGGAAACTCAAAATGTTGGATAGCAGACATGTTGATACTAACAAAGTCAAACTCAAATTGCCCCTTGAATAATATTTCTCAGGTATAAAGCACAGTAGGTGAACTGTTTTCTAATATGCCCAAAAGCAATGACTGTATATATAGGTAGAATTAGCAGGATTCTCTCACTCTATTTGCCTTTGGGCAATAAAGGAATATAAGCTCTAGCAATTTTAAAGACTGTTCATCCTTATTCATTGATTATCTTTAATGAATTATGATTCAAAGCATTTAATTTTACCATTGTAATCATAAAAGTAATCAAAAAGTAATCATGATTACAGGACTTTTTTCAGAGTAATCGATTAAATTACGATTACTTGTAATCATAAAAATGAACGATTACTGATTACTCATGATTACTCAGCAATCTGTAATCGATTACAGCTGATTACGATTACTGATTACGATTACCCCATCCCTGCCCTATAAGCGCCCCCCTGGGTGTTTTACAATTGTCAGGAAATAAGGGCTCCCTCTACAGTGATCGAAATCATCCAGAATTGTATTAAAAGTCTGCCATAATGAAGAAAGTGATAATGAAACTTTGTAATTAGGTAACTCATAAATAAAATATTCTTGAAAGTGAAAGATTTTTAGAACCTCCTAATCATGTATTTCTGAAAGTGAAAGATATACATACAAGTACAAAATTTGTTCTCCTTGTCTATTCCCTAATTTTGAGGTGGAAAAATGAGTCATATAGCATAATTTGGGTGGATTATTGTAATTTAAAGGAAGGTTAGACAAGTTTAATGGTTCTCTTTATTTGTTTTTTTTCCAAAAGATTTCTTGAAGTTAAAACATGACATTCAAACTTTTAGCAAGAATATCAAAATAACCGCCCTCTTTCCGCAATTTTCTAAGCACCCGGGGCGGTTAATAGGAATTATACGGTAATTTAGTGCATCAGTTTTTGAATTTGATGAACAGTGTTGCCATGGTTACTAAAAATAGAAATTTCTGTAAAATACCTTTAAAATACTACTCACCAGTTTTGGTCTGATTTCAATAGAACTTGACACACAAGTAGCCTACAGTAAGATATATAATATAGTGCATTGGTTAAGTCTGGAAATGAAAAAGAAAAATTATGTCAGAAATGAAATTAAGAAAATGTTGGATATGAAATGAAAAAATGTCAGAAACGCTACGCAGATTTCTGGAAATAAAATGCAGGGTTTAATTTATAAAATGCAATAATTAAAACTTAGGTCTTCAAAACTTGTATACACTCTGGCAATCAAAACTACCAATTATATAAATTATATAAAAATTTATCAAAACAAATCAATCCTATTTGTGAACTACTAGATCAAATCTATTGGTACATAAAATTAGGGAAATGTGTATGCATTGTGGCAACGCACTTTGAAAAAATCTTTCAAAGTGCGTTAAAATTGGGACAAAATCAACGCACTTTGAGAATTTTTTCAAAGTGCGTTAAGAGTTTACACCAATATATTTTACCATGGAGACACTTAATGCACTTTGAAAAAAATATGTTAAAACAATAGTTCTGGATTAAGATTTTGATAATGGAAAGATTCTATTTCAGTTCTTTCAAAAGAACTTATGACTTGATTTACTCCCGTCGAGAAGAGGAGAAGATGGGTAGAGGAACTCTCAGCCTAACTCGTTCTCTTCAATACGCATGCATTGGTAACAAATAAAACGGGGGGAGGGGGGGGGGGGGGGG